>JARHVA010000892.1:37500-92500 GCA_037957365.1 Torreya grandis | reverse complement strand
TTATTTGAAGAACAAAGAAAACTAAATGGATGTGTGAATCAATCCAATAATGAGATGAGGCTACTCAGAATGAGAACTATGAAAATTAAGTATTATAGATTCCTAAGGGTAGAGGTTCATCCACATATAATTAGAGAAATAGTAGTTTAGAACCATGAAATTGAGAATAGATTAAGTGTGCATAAGGAGTGGTCATAAGTGCATTATTTTAGCATTAAATGTTAGATTTAATGACTACACATTGTTACATACCCGATGTTATTAGGAAGGTCATGGTTGGAAAGAGTACATTCAAGGAATTATTATAATTAGGCATTCATGACACATGTTTTTGATAGTGGGAAGGTGAAAATAAATGTGGTTACTTGGGGTCAGATTAGGGGACCTATGGAGTCAAGTGATGACAATGATTATTGGACATCCTTTGATTATTATAGTACCAAGTATGTGGACACTAATGATGAGTAGGGTGACATGGATGTTCTAGTCATGGAAATCCTCCAAACCTCACCTATTGATACACCCAAGTAGTTAAGGGTTGGAAGGGTGTATTCAAAAATTACAAATTGGAGATGCCATGGAGTAGAAAGAAAGATAAGAATATTTTCATCTCTTTCAAAGGTATATGTATTTCTTCACATTTAATTATAATGAACTTTGCCAAGCTATTTGGGTATAAAATTATATTTAGTTAGTAGATAATGAAAAATAATTTATGAAAATCCCTTATAGAATGAATTATAATTTTTCTAAATCATTAAAAGAAGAGATAATCAAGATCCTTGATGTAGGATATATCTTCCTAGAAGACAACTAAAAATGGGTCTCTCCATTGTGGTAGAAAATAAGAATAATGGGAAATTACACATCTATGTTGAGTATAAAAAATTAAATAAGGTGTAAAATAAGGACCACCACCCCTTCCCTTCTTAGACCAAATATTATATGAGGTGGCTAGGAATGAGAGCTATATATTTGTGGATGGTTATAATGGGTACAATAAAGTTCACATAGTTGAAAAGGATCATATAATATGACATTCACCAAGCATTGGGGAGAATTTTATTATAGATTCATGCCATTTGGATTATGTAATGCATATGTAACCTTTTAATGCTTAATGAATAGGGTGTTTGAACACCATATTGGAAGCTTTATTTGGGTATTTATTGATGATTTTTATATTTATGCAAGCAAGGTTGATCATTTCTAGAGTTCAAAAAGGTTTTTTAATGGTTGGATAAGTCACAAGCCTCATTTATTCTAAAAAAGTGTGTGTTTTGATGATCTAAAGGTGTCATATTAGGACATGTTGTATCTAGACATGGTATTGGTATTGATTTGGAAAAGGTTTCAAAGATTATGAATTTTCCATTTCCTATGAATATAAGTAAGATAAAATCATTCTTAAGACATGGTGGATACTATAAAAGGTTCATTAGTAACTTTTAAAAAATTACATAACCATTAACTCATTTCATAATTAAATATGTTCTCTATGAACTATGGGAGAAATCACTTGAATCTTTCTAGTAGTTCAAACAAGCCTTGGTAACTTCCACTATTTTACAAAATCCAAATTAGAAAAAGATAATAATTGTATATACTGATGCTTCAAATGTAAAACTAGTTAGCATACTAAGCCAAATGGATGATAATTAAAATTATCATCCAATATATTTTGGGAGTAGGAAAATGAGTAGTGTTGATATGAACTATACTATAACTAAGAAAGAGGCTCTAGGTATTATTTTTTGTTGTGAAAAAAATTATAAGCTATTTTCTAGGGTAAAAAGTTTTAGTTGTAACAAATCATTAATCTTTGAAATACATTGTAAATAAACCAAACTAATTAGGAAGGATAGTAATATAGACACTTTTTCTATAGGAGTATGAATTTGACATTGAGGATAGGCTAGAAAATAAGCATGTCAATGTATATGTACTTCCCTAGGCCTATGATGGTATGGGTTTGTCTTGTGATGATGATAAATTTTTAGATGTATCTTTAATAGCCATTGATGAGGTTCTAAGTGAATATACAAATATATGGAATTATTTTAATGATTTAAAGTTTCATGATGGAACTATTAAAAATATTAAGAGGAATTTTACCTAGTAAAATCATCTAATTTCATATAGATTCTTGTATCGAGAAGGAATTAATGGAAAATAAAAGATAATAGTTTGTCAAGATACAAGAAAGGAGTTGATTGAAATATTTCATGATGGTACATATGGAGTTAACATTTTAGGGAATATCACAACACATATAATCCTTAAAGTAGGTTAAAATTGGCCAACACTTTTCAAATATGGTTTCAATTATTATAATACATGTGATATCTATCAATCACGTGGGAATCCTAAGACTTATTTAGCATAATTGTGTCTTATTTTGACACTTAGCCATTTTAAAAGTAGGGAATAGATATTATAGGTCCTCTTCTGCCCACATCATGAAGAAACAAGTATATTTTGGTTTCCACTAACTACTTTACTATGTTTTTTAAGGCTAGACCTTTGGAAATAACTTCTATGGATGAAGATTCAAGATTATTTTAAGATCTTATCATTATAATATTTAGTTACCCATTAGAAATTTTAATAGATCAAGGTATTCAATTCATCAATAAAGTAGTGAAATCACTAGAAAATAGGTTTTATACCAAACATAAGAAGTTAAAAACCTATAATCCAAGTACAAATGGATAACTGGAGTGAACAAATCATGTATTGTAGAAGATTCTTGCCAAAGATGCAAATTTACAAATATGCACTTGGGAGAAATGGGTTCATGATATATTGTGGGCATATAGGGTCACATATAAATCAACAAAAAGTAATTCTTATTTCCATATTTCTTATCTTATTGATCTTATTCTTCCTATTGGGTTTGATATTCCAAATTTAAGAGTTTTTGTCAATAAGAGGATGGATTAAGGTGAGTCTTAAAGTGATAGGTTGATGCATCTTCATCTTTTGTAGGTAATGTGACAACAAATATGGACACCATTTTAAATAAAAATATGAAATATAAAGATTAATTTGGTCATAAGATTAAGTGGTCCCCATTTCAAGTCAATGAATTGGTCATGGCATATGATTATCAACATTACAAGAGAAAACATAGTAAGTTCTTTCATAAATGGATGGGAAGATAAAGGATAGTAGGAGTACATGATAAAGGGACATATAAAATTGAAGAATTGGATAAAGCCAATAAAAAAATGGATCAATAATGACAAGTTGAAGTTATTTTAAGAACCAAAATAAAAAAAACTCATGACAATCTACTTCGAGGATAGAGTAGAAGCAAAGGAGGAGGAAGATGTCAACACCAAAATTTAATTCTCATCAGTTGAAATTTTGTAAATAATTTGATGTAAAGTGTAATTAGTATTAATATATATTAAAAATTATTAGCACTCGCTAAGGAATAATGGTGCACACCATAGAATATCATAAAGGAAAAATAAAATATTTATAGTAACAGTCAAAGTAGTTTAGAGAATATTGTAAAAATGATGGTCCTTGATAAAAAGTAATTTTTTAAAAATGGTTATCGTCATGTCAAAATATAATTGTCATGGTAAATAGGCCACCAAGGTCAATGAAGTCACAATTAAATAATATTTTATTTTTAATAATTCTAAAAGAGTGATGTCATAAATCTCTTAGAAATATTTGGTCATGTATTATGAGAAGTATAGGAAATATTAGCTAAAGTATAGGAAATATTTGGTCTATTATTATGAAAATTCTAGGAGATATTAGGAAAATTATAGGGAATATTAGGTAAATTATAAGAAATATTTGGTCTATTACTGGGAAAAATATAGGAGATATTATGTGATTAGGTAAAGATTCTATTTGGTAGGTTATGTGCATGTCAAAACTAATCCTAGCTAAGATTGGTTAGAGAGGATTCTTGTATTTTCTTTGGATTAGGTGGAAGGCTTTGATATTATATAAAATTATGCATATCATCCCCTCACACATAATAGGAGGATAAAATAAATAATATACATGGAGATACATGTAGACACCGCAAACGTGTCTGCACCTTGGTTCTCCCCCTTGGTCCTTTCTCCCTCCTAGTCCTCCTTGGTCCCTAACCCACCTAAGTCTTATTAATTGGAAATAAACATTTATTTTTAATTAAATAAGGCCCCCTTTCCACCCTACCCTTGCCACCTTGGATCCTCCCTTGAATCCCTCCACCTTCCCCCTAGCATTTATTAGACCAAATCTCTTCATTACCTCCCCCCTCGTCCATTTTGGCATCTTCGTGACCGTTCTGCCCATGACCCCTCGCCCGGCGGCGTGCAAGAATGGGCAGAGGCTATTTTTAGCCTCTGTGCCCATCCTGCGACCGCCGACGTCGGTGACCCCTCGGCCGACGTCGGCGAAACTGCCGGCGTCGACAGCCTTCATTATCCCTTCCTGCATCCGTTGCAGCCCCCTGGACTCTTGAGCTCGCAAACAGACTTCTCTCGGCACTTTGGCTTTCGTCTCTCCTCTGTCTTGACCTCGTGCAGCAGTAGCAACAGGTGAAAAGGCTCTGGATCAGGTATTCTCTTCTTGCAACAAGTCTTCTGTGACTTCGACAACGGCTTCTCCTCTCCTCATTCAGCAAGCTAAAAGGTAAGCAAGTCTGGGTTTTTATTTCATTTCTTTAGTTTTTAATCATCTATCCTCTATTGTCTTCTACTCCCTCTATCCTCCCCCCTGAGAGGCTGCAAAGCCTTCTCAGGCCCTGTCCTCTGTGAATCCTCCTCTTCCCTGTCCCTCTCTTTTTCCAATCACAGACAACTTTCTCATCCCTCTGCCAAAAAGACCTTGCATTAGGCACCCAACCCGAACCAGACCACCCCCCAGTCCATCCAAACTTGTCCCCATTCAGTCTCAGACCCGTCCATAGTCCAGAAAGCAACCCAGACCCGACTATAGGCCACAACCCCGACCGACGCCGGTCACTACCCCAACCGACGTCGGCAGGATAGCCGACGCCGGCAGATCAGATAACCGACGCCGGTGACATTTCCGACCTCGGCGACTGTCTTCAGCCCAACAACTTTTTCAGGTAATCATTTTGTTTTCTTCTTTCCTTTCTACTTTCTTTGTCACTTCTGTATTCTGGCATTCTGTCTTTTATCAGTCACTTATCTCATCAAAACAATGGGTTGACCTCCCTTAAGGAAGTTTTTACACTTCTGGGAACAAGCCTTTGCTTGGCAACCCACTGCCTATCTATCTAACGTTTTCTTGTCCAAGCTTCTTTTTTTCTTGCAGGTGTCATTCCTCCACAGCCAAAGAGGAGTGCTCACAAGCGTCTGGATTTACGGTGCGCAATCTTTAGTCCAGGTACTTCCCAAGCCTTGTCCATTACTTTCTTTTAGTTTCTCTTTCTTTATGATCTGAAAAGCAAATTTGAGGTAGAAACAATACAAGGGAAACAAAGAATAAGGCACACATAAAGAGGTATAAGGAAGACAACAAGAAGGATAATCCAAGAGTATTAGAGTTAGAGTGTGAAGGAAGATATTGGGTTTTGTGAACATGAATTTTATCCTAGAAAAACTATTGTAAGTGAAAATGATTTGAGTACTTATGGATGTGATAACATTCACTAAATGGTAGGTTCACATTTTGGGTGAGATTATAAACACATACTTCTAAAAAATAGTTATTTATTTCATTATATTATTGTGTAAATTATTTGTACCATTTTTCCTATTACCCTTGTAATGTGCTTAGTTGTATCTAAAATCATACCACCAATACCAAGTTGTGCATTGATAATACAATCATAGCACAAGGAGTTCTCAGTGAAATATTTTTTGAGTGTTATACTAGGTCAACAAGTACTAAAGTGGAAGTTTTGGGACTTCATCCAATTTTTCATCTTAAATTTTGATTGTATACCACTTCCACATACATTAAATAGTGATAGTGGGTGGTGGAGCTAGAATACATGGTTGACCATCATCATTATCCTCATACTCACTTCCACTATCAAAATTAGAAATGTTTATAGGAATAATACATGTATCAGGTGCCTATGTGGAGTGTGGATTAGACTCACCATAATTATCAAATACAACATTTATTTCGATAATAATGTATTAGTCTTAAGATCTATGAGTTTTTAGGCCTTCAGATCTTCATTGTACCAAATAAATATACACTCTAAATATTTTTCATCCATGTTTTTCCTGTTACTATTTGTAATGTGCATATTATGGAAATTCAAATTTAATAAATAAATGCTTGACATTGATTATCCTTTTTTTTTTTACTTTGATTTGTTAATTCACCATTCTAATGACCCATAATCTTTAAGGAATCCTTCAAAGTCTCATAGTTATTTTTCATATCCCAAAGACTTCCTTATTAAGTGCATATTCGTCCCTATTCAACATTTACTTCACTTTAAGTTTAGTTTCATAAGCCTTTGTCCCTTTGGGATAAGAACACACTATCAAACAAGGATACACTTCATCCTATTCATGTAGTGCAATTTTTTCCACAATGTTTTAACAACCATCTTTTTAAAATGACATGCTTCATAACATCTCTCCTACATAAACCAATAGGTCTATTATTATAAATATTATAAAGATTCGCCTATAAAATCACATCAAGGTTCACACTTGAAAACCTAGGATCTATTAATAACACTTACTAAAAAGCATCTACTCTATGATTTTAAAAGCATATATATTATGAGAAAATATTGTTATTGTAATTCTATTGCAATACCAAAGTCCCTATCCAAGCCTGAGATTATTTTATTACAATTAAAAGGAATAATTTGTGAAGTATTTTAATAAAATATTGATAATTTAATTCACATGATCTTCCCTATAAGGATAATTACATCAGTTTTAGGTCCACTTGGATTATGTAGGCAACACTCAATCAATAAGAGGTTTTCTAAGGATAACCCAAGCATATCCCACTTCCCTAATTTACCCCCTTTTTTATTTGATATTATTTTGTGTATTTATGTAGGACTAGGGCATCATATTTACAAGTATCCTTCACATCAAGTAGAGCTTGACCAAAAAATAGTGAATTTAGAGATAAGAATGAATAAGTCTAGATTTTTAGATCTAGTGCAAAATGTGAGTGGACAAAGTCATTACAACTAGCAATGATGCATTGTAATTTTATTTGCATTTTACATTATTGTATTTGCATATATTTAATCCAATTTTTCTTATGTATATGTGTTTTTTAGGTCATTTAAATCAATTACAATGCATATAAATTCAATAGAGTCTGTATTAATCTATATGCAAGGACAATTCTCTAACCCTAGCTCTAATTTATATTTTAACAATTTAAAAGTTTTTAAAATTCCATAGATCCATGTATTTATTTTATTTTGTCTTTTTTAACTTATTATATCATGTTTCAATGGTTTACATTTAAAATTAGAGTTAATTTTTTATTCTAATTAATTCTAGTTTAAGCATTTTAGTGAACCCATATTTTATTCGAATATTGATTTTTTATTGTTGATTTGTATCTTAGGGTTTTAGTTTTTTTTTGTAAATTCCTGACACTAAAATAATATCAACTTTTTCAACCTTGAAGTAATCCAAAATTGAAAAAGTTTGTCTTATCATCTTAGATAAATAATGACATCAAGGCTCTTTCTTTTGACTTCAGGTTGAATTTTGTTGTCTCATTTACAAATAAATATTTCTCTTTTTATTTTCAATTTATTTTTCATTTAATTTATAGATCACCCCTTTTCCTTTATTTTTTATTGTGTTATCTTCATAAGTAGGAGATTTGATTGTTTTCACTTTTTGTATTTATCATGGGTACAATACATACATGTTTTTAAAATAGAACCATGAATTTTATTGCAGGATATAAAATTTATTTACAACATTATATTCATTGTGTATTTTATTAGATTCAATATAAATTAATTAAATAATATACTTCTCCTCTTTTACCCCTTTCTCTTACTCCCAATACTTATCATTTGGTTTCCCCTACTATCTTTGTCAAATCTTTAATGAGTTGGAAACAAGAAAAGGCATATATTATGTATCTATCCCCACAAGATAGCTTGGTACCCACCCCTCATCCTTTCCACAAGCACATCATTTCACTTCTATACAATCTTGATGTCAAAACCAACCATGCTGAAATGAGATATTATGTTAGAGCACATCCAGAAAAGATTGATTCATTTCTCTATATTGATTGAGATGAACTTAATAAATCAACTTCTAATTGTCTTTCCCATGTTTTCACTTCTACCCTTACATTTATCCCTATTTTTTCACCCGTAGTTATCTCTAAACTACCCAATACTACAACCAATGCCTCTCTTGAGCAATATATTCTTCTCTTACAATTGAAGATAACTACTATTGAGCAAATCATTTCTCATGATAGGCCTTCATTAGATTATTGTACCTTAATTAATAACCCCTTGGCTCATTAAATTGCATTAGATCCTTTATAAATTGTCTTTGTGGCTCCTAGGCTTCCTCTTTATGAAGGCAAAGGTGATCCTAAACAACATTTGTGTGCATTTCATGTAGTTTGAATAGATTATGCAAAGAGATTGTTAACTATGTTATTTCCATGAAGTCTTAAATATGATGATCTCATATGGTTATATGATCTTACTCTTCAATAAATTAAAATTTTCAATCCTTTTGAAATTCATTTTTCAGAACATTTTATATCACTATTGGTGATAAATTAGCCTATGCTCAAATTATAAAGATAAAAAAGGTCCAACTGAGATAATTAATGACTATTTCTAATGATACAAGACTATGGCTGCTAAAATGACAAATCAAATGAATGACAATGAGCTTTGAGATATTTTTAATCTAATATTGTTTACTCCTCTTCAAGAGTATTATGTTTGATAAGTTCAAATAATTTTATGAACTATGCCATACAATTAAAGAGCATGAAGTGAAACTGGTTATATTGAATAAGCTCAATTATATTTATAATGATCCTTCTAATTCAATAATCAAATTTCATGACAATCATAATTATAAGAGCAAAGCCAATGATAGAAAAAATGAAGCTTCAACTACAAGCTCCACTAAGGAGGAAATTTTGAAGGCTACCTTCATCTGCTCATGTGTTACTAAAAAAACTTCTTTAATGTTATGTTATTACACTTACTCCACCATTAAAAATAGACCACCTAGACCTCAATATATAAGTTTTGATGGGAGTGCATTTTGTGATTATCATAGATGTGTTGGTAATTTTACTAATAAATGGAGGAAGATCAAACACAAAATTAAAGACATCATTGATGAGAGTATTATTGAAATTGATACACATAATGAAGAGGCTAGGCCAAAAAAAATGACAATACAAAACTAAAAATGTATAAAGAGCCCTTTCCAAATCATGAAATGCAAGTTAATGAGAAAAATTATGAAGTACATTATGCATATAATTCTCATCCTCCTCCATCTTCATATGGACATCCACTTGATAATATCATTGGAAAAATTAAAAGTAATATAGGATCATGCCCATATATTAAATTTTATGGATTTGAAATTTTTGGTGATAATTCTAATAGACATGAATTATTCATTAGTGTAACATCCCCACTATGATCTACCTAGAAATACATGATTTTTAAAATTTAAACACATATACTATAAATTGAGTACACCATGAGAATATAATAAATGATCATATATAATAATTTAAGTGTGATAATTGTAAATGAAGAATACTACATCATATATCATTGATCATTATCATCATAAGAAACACATCATATACAAATATAGGAAGTAATTACAATTAACCAGCCATGGCTAATACTTACCTAAAACAACTACTGTCAATGTATAATAAGTAAGTAATTATAGTTCATCATGATAATATTTATATGATAAACACAATAAAATACAATGTAAATATATAAGATACATGGCTCCCTGGAGCATAGTTCCCTAGACTCCAGTATCTATGGCAATCTCAAGTGTCATATCAAAAGTAGTACTACAATGGGGAGGGAGAGCATCATCTGAGCACTTTTCCACACCAACCAAAGACCAATGATCCCCTAAAATAATCCCATTAGGGAATGGCCCTTCCTTCATGGATGAGTAGATAGTGATGGCATGAGAATATAAAGAGACAAGCTAGTACTCGTATGCTATATGATTTATAAAACTATACATGTGGTGTATCATAGAAACCTGTTTTACTCAAGATATCACACAAACATGTAAATCATACTCATGAAATGAAAATATCTCACTACACATTACTTTGGCTAAAATTTTCAAATAATAAATGATCTATAAATTAGTTAAAATTCATATACACCACTTGATTGGATTACCTTCATCTAACATTATGATGCTAGTAAGCTAGTGAAGTCCATATCACTACTCAATCATTATCAACAATGTGAGATTTGGATAACATAATATAACCAATAAATTCATACATATTCTATCTTACTAGTAATCATAAACATACTAAGTACATGATTAATTTAAAAGCATACATTTATTCCATCAAATGTATGAATGAATCTCATAATGTTATCTATCACATAAATAATAGAAATGATAACTATAGTTTATACCACTAGGGTAAAATATAGAACTAATTGTAGTTTATAATTACTGTATGTAATTTTTAGATATAATGCACCCTATAATAACCCATATTATCATAGTCTAGTGTTCTTAAGCACAACTACTAAATACCATAACCAGTCAGATAAAGGAGTTATAAATCAAGGGAAACATAAGCTTGTATTCAAGCAACTAGTTATCTTTCAAGAATTAAAAGTCCCATAAATTTTAACTACATTTTGTATGAACATGACTTTATGCTTGGTTATAAGTTTATATTTATGTTGACACAATTTATCAACTCTTGGAGTTCTATAACCACTTGTTTTATATTTGTCAATAATTAAGAGGTATACAACCTGATACACCCCTACACATTATACTCTTATAATAACTCTAAATATTCAAATAAATATATATTTCCTCAATATATATGGATATGGTTCAAATATGGGAAAGGTATTTTGGTTCTTAGTTAATTACTTAATCAATTTAACCTTATTGATAAGATATTCTAAACATGAAAATATTTTCTTAATATTAAGGAACAAGTAATCATATTCATGGAAAATAATAGATTTAATATGAATAACCATTACCATTTAAATAGTTAGGATAGATAAGATTATTTCCATTAATTATTTACATAAATTCTGTTAGTATAAGCATATGTTTAGGTAAATGATCCATTCAAAAAGATAAATTATAAGTATAGCATATCACATGTTGTTATAGAATGGCTTGAACTATAAGTACAAATCAAAGAATGTACTATGCATAGTATTATAGAATATGTTTCAGGTCATATATCATAAATAACATCCCCTTTTTGATTAAGATAACTAATATGATCTTGATATTTAAACACATCCTAGTATATTTATATTATACCGATTTTTCTATGATAGATAAATTAATATGATCATGATATACTCATTATTAAGTATAGATACATTATATATACTCTCCAGTAGACATCTTATGGGTCAACTCATCTTTATCTTTACCAATTATATTTATAATTTTCTAATTATTTCCATCAATAAAGGGTAGAACATATTAATCAAGGATCGTATAAACAAGTAGTCATATTCAGATGGTTTTCAAAGCTCCTATTGGTGGTTTAAATGCTCTAACATAATTGTAGCACCATGATATAACTAAATTAGCTATATATATGTCAATTATTTTAGTCAAACCATATTTTAGTTCTATTATAATATCTATAAAAATTATGCCATGATATATATTTGTAATGCTAGGTAATCAAATCACTCTATACAATGAGTGAATAGATGATCTAACTTTGTAGATACACCAGACACACTTAAAGATAATTTTAACAAATGAATATAATCAAATGTCACCCTAGATATATTTTTTATGATTTAATAAATACCCAAATTAAAATAGCAAGTAGAAAGATTTAATTTCCATAATGCCAATATCAAAGTTTATATATCTATATAATACATTCCATGATCTGGTATAACTATATAAACACCATAAATAGGCATATCTATTTTTTATTAACATATAGATCATTGTCCACCTAAGTTGCTGGCAAGGCATTTACATATGGTTTGCTGCAGTCTTTGATTTATAGTTTATATGTACCTTTTACCTAAATACCAATGAATTTTAATCATTTATGAGATGCATATTGTTATGGAGTCTATTTTGACATTAACATAGTAGTTGTTAAGCATAGACTTCCAAGTTTGATACCTATAATGACTTAGTGATGTGAATTGTTTTATAAGTATGATCAGATTATATAATGGTCTTTATATATCAACTCATTTAAATTTGTTATTTCTATTATATATAATATACAGATCATAGATCTTATTAATTAGATCATAGTTATTTAAAAAAAAACTTATATCTAATGTTGATTGCCACAGAGTATACCTTAGGTTTATCAATATTCCCTAAATATTTAAATTGCCTAGTTATACAGCTATATAATAGAGTATTTAGATCACTATACTTAAATAATTAACTGCTATATGTTATTGGCTACCTATGGTGTGGATGGAATCTAATAGTATGTCTTTTTTTATTACCTATATATTTCATTAAATGTAAATGTGTTATAAACCTGTATGTTATAATGTAGAAAATCAGACAAACACTGACTATATTAAATCTATGTTCCCTTTATGGAAGGAACAACTCTAAATCATGGGCCACTTTGAGGGGGCTACCTCCTTTGAGCTAGGCTCAATTACAAATAACTCTTCTATGTCATATAACATCATATGCCCCTATACTTATAATATTTCTTACCTACCCCACTCTATATTCTAATACATGTGGGATTATTCACTATACTATTATACCCCTCTAGGTACATTACATTCCATCTCCATTAAATATGTTTTACCCTCAAAACATGATAAGAAATAGGAGGACCAAGTGAAAACTAGATAAAAAATTGGTTGAAGACCAGATGAAATCTCTTTCATGCATTCATTTTTGCTTCCACTTCTTCTGTCAATGCTAGGATATGAACAAGGACGTGAATTGTGTGAATTCAAGAAGTATAGCATGAGATGTAAGTACATAGAGATATCTATATGAAATAACCTCAATGGAAGATAGGTCAGCTAGGAGGTTAGAGTCTAACACTGAGATTTGAAGTGTGATAATCATATGCCCAAATCTAAAACAAGGGAACATAAAATAATTATTCTTGTGAACCAACTAAGGGTATATACCATCCCCCTTAGCATTGTTTCTTGAAGGAGGTGGAGCCTTGATTCCCTACTTGGGATCTATGATTATTAACTTGGGCTCATTTAGGGTCTGCTTGAGTATTGCAGTTGCTTGAATGGACTCACTGAAGGAGTATTCAATAACTTCTGATGCTTGCTCTAGTGCTTTTGTCATCTGAGGGGGTATTATTTAGAGATGTTTCTAGTTGATGTAGTCTTTAGTGAGCTTGGCTAAGACCATAACTTCCATCATTATGTGAGGATTGAACATTTCAACCTCATGTCAAATTGTATTATTAAGACCATTGATGAAGCAACATGAGAAGAAGGAATTATATAAGCCTATAGTCTGGTTGGCGAGTGTTTCAAATGCTACTTGATATTCTTAGATGGTCCTTGTTTGATGAAGTTGAGTCAAGGACATAATAAAATTACTTCCAAACAAAATAGGAGTCTACATGATTACAATCAAATAGATGTTAGTTTCAACCAAAAATATGTTTGTAAAATGATATGGGCCAAAACATAACTAGACAAACTCAATGAAAATGACTAAACTTGACTATAATAAACTCAACTATAATTAACAATGATATTACACTATTGATGATTTGGTTAACCACTAAAGCTATTGATACCTAATGAAAAAATAATATGACTAATTTTTTCAGCATGACAAGACAACTTTGATGACAATGACTAAAAAAACAAAAGATGAAGATATTACACATAAATGATAGATTAATGACAATAACAAAAGAAAAAAAACACTTAATAACACATACCATAACATATAATACATATAATTAAAAACTAAAGAAATTGACACCTAATAATTTTACATGATGAAATAATAAAAAAATAAAAACTTATATAAAATAATTAATAGACTTGAAAAAAACTAAAATAAATCCAACCCTAAACTACCAACCATGCAACAAAATAAAATACCAAGAATGGATGTGAGAAAACCACAGGTTGGCAAAAAGGAGTAGTTTTGAGAGAGACTATGATAGATTTGGGTGTCAATACAATGATTGAGGGAATACTACGAAGGGCTTATATGAATAACAAAAAAATTTAACATAGAAACCTAAAACCATGAATTTGATATAGAAATCCACAGTTGGAAACCATAGGTTGTTTAGACATGATACAATGGTGTTTGGTGAGAAAAGATTATAGGTTTGAGGACCTGAGTACCATGAGCGATGATAGTTGTGAGGTTTTTACCAGATAACAAGCTGGATAAAAAAAACTAGACATCAAGGTGGGAGATTTGGTCAATGCCAAAATGTAAGTGCCAAGCATGAGTCAAAGTAATGGTCATGGTCTTGAGTTAGAAAACATACGAGTGCTGATTCTGAGGAGCCTATCATGTGAGAGAGCTATTTAAGAAGCCAAACTAAGCCACCAATCACCAAGGGAAATTGAAATCTAGGCAAGAATAACATAGCCACATATGCAAGGTTTGAGTGGGAGCTTTCTGAGCTGGTTAGTATAGTGAGCTGAGGTGAGTAAAGATCCACAAAGATTGAGGAGATCATAGGGATGATCTAGATGAGCTCACTGAGGGTGATGTCAATTAGAGTCACCAAAATTTACCAAGGGTGCTACCAAATAGTCACCAAAATTCATAAATAAAGGTCTATGAGATTTAGGATATGATATCAAAACCATAGAGTGAACATGCTAAGTTATTGCCATGGCAATCCATAGATTTGAAAAGCTAAGTGAATCCAGATTGACCAAGGTAGAGTCGATTCAATGTAGATGCCTTTAATGGATATGTCATTCTCACATTATGCCATTGATTTAATGAGCTGAGTCTATCAATGAGCATCATGTTGATCTCATACAAACACTCAACTTATACATAATACCAGATTCCCACATGTGGTATAGCAAAGATGAGATGAAATGAAAACCAACACAAATCCATGTGAAATCGGTAACCTTTACCAAAATACCAAATACTATAATATGACTAAGATGTAATATGTGATCCCTCTAACAACTCTAATATACCAAAATAATAATATACAACAACAATATTGTGTTTTGGTTTGATACTTAGAGAAAAATTGATGCCTAACTACAAAATAACTAGGCATATAACAATCTTGCAAACTCATAATAATGTATATTACCGTAAACCTCACTATAACTTAATCAAAAGGAAAACTAAATGATAAAAAAATTATTGAATCTTAATTTTTACTATAACATAAAAAAAATTTGCTCGAGAAAGTGCTTTGATACCAATGTTAGGAACTTGTATGCTATACTATAGAAAATTGAATAAATATTGACTATATTAAATGTGTTCCTTGTGTGGAAGGAACAACCTCAAATTATAGGTCACTTCAAGGGGGCTACGTCATTTGAGCTAGGCTCAATTATAAATAAATTTTTGATGTCATATAACATCATATGCCCCTATAGTTATACTATTTATTACCTACCCCACTCCATATTCTAATGCATGTGGGATTATTCACTATACTATTATACCCTCTAGGTACATTACAAAATATATCTTTTAATAGTCAGTCATGTGTATACAGTTTGCTAAATATATATGATCAATTTTCAATAATATCATAACATAATTTTAAAGCATCACCTACCTGATTTTCATGTTTGAAAGAAATTTTGTCAAAGCTTCCCAATTTCCTTCTGCCCAATTTCTCTTTCTTTTATCTCCTTCCCAAAATGCCTCTTCTCTATATGTTGCACCCTTTTTTCTTCTCCCTAAATTATTTATTATTCTCCTCATGAAAAGGGGAGTAGTTTTTTTAAAAAGTTTTTTCCCCTTTTTTTTGTTTTTTAATTATTCTATTAATATCTTTATTTTTTCTATTTTTCATAATTTTAAACCTTCTATTTCTCTTAATTTGTTATTATTTTTTAATTTTCTTCCCTTTAGCTTATTTCAATAATTTATTTTATTTGTTCCTCTTAATTATAAATCTTATATTTTATACTGATTACAATAATCAATAATTTTGCTAATTAAATTAGCACCTCAATGTAATAAGGACCTAATGATAATTTCATTAGTCAATAATTCCAAATTTACTCTAATTATAAAAATAACAACATTAATGGTGATAGATATGATAAGAATGCAAACACATAATGCAAGTTCAATATAACCATTAAACTAAAATAATCATGAGTAAACAATTCTAAATGTAATCAACATTAAAAATGTTATGCTAACCATTCCATTATGCATCTAATCATGTGATATCTAAAGTGTTGTGTGCAAGATTCTAGCTAGTTTCTTTATCATCACCCAACAACTCAATCTACGTCATCCTCTTCGATGGTGCTCTCCCTCCATCATGCTCTAAGGGATGAGTTTCCTTGCATCAACCTCATAACAAGTAGGTAGTTAGACCAAAACATAATGATATACATACATCATAAAACATAACAGAAATAAGGAATTAACATGTTCGCAATGTAAACATATACACTACAACTAACTCATAGCAATGTAATCATGTAACCTAAGTAATATCATACTATCCCATAACAACCTATATATCAAAACTTAGTTAAAAATAACCAAATAAAATTATTAACTATAAATATCCCCAGATAATCAAGTAAGATTGCTTAGTGAGGAATTAGGATGTAACAATTAAGTCATATGTCAGTGTACAACTTAAAGACACTTAAAATTGTACATTTCATGATAATTTTAACTAATCTATCTTCTATTTGGACTAACATCCCTATCCTTCACTATTCATCACTCCTAATCTAAATTAAGTCATTTATTCCATAATCACCTCCAATCCCATAAAATTTGCATTCTATTCCATTAGTTAATTAATCCAAATTAATTCATTAATCCTTCCTTAATTCTATGGATTTTGAATATCCAAAATTATTAAATTAAAAAAATTAAATAATCCTTACATCATATTTCACCCCCTCCACTTTTTAAATTTCAATGATGTCACAGGATCCACCTATCCCCCATCATATGAATTTTATAATCCAAAGATTCCTCTCTCCAAATTTAATAATCCATGTCAAATTCCACTAACATCCATTGTAAAACTAAATAATCCTATTTAATCATCCATTGGTCCAATGCCCTCACATATTTCCCTATCCTAATATTTCCACTAAATAATCTCCCATCAATTTAATCATCCTCCACTGTTGACTCCAACCAAGATCAATGGCTCTCATTAATCAAACAAAATCTATAAATAGAGCCATTCACCCCCATTTCAACTAAGTTTTAATTATATAATGAAGTGCCATCCAAAGACTATCTATAACAACTTAAACTCATCAAGATAATCAATTAAACATCAACATTGCAAGGAGAAGTGTTATCAAATCACTGACACACCTCAATCAAACCTTTGCAACTATAATCATGCTCAATCTAAGAAACATCCAATATACAAAAGAGTTAGTGAAGGTACACTATTTAGAATTTTAAATCCTCATTTAATTTATATTATTTAACATTTCCATTTATTTTGAATTTTGGCTAACCATCTAATAATCTTGTTCTTGTGTTACAATTTGGCACGCTGATGGGACTACACACCCCACAACCATATTTGGAAGTAAAAGAACCCTCTTTTAAAAATAAATAAGAACTTGTTTATTTCTAATCTTTGTTGTTGCAGGTTTCTTATCAAAGATATTTATTTTGAAGATATATATATATATATATATATATATATATATGTATATGTAAGTATGTATATGTATATGTATATATGTATATGTATGTATATGTATATATGTATATGTATGTATATGTATATATGTATATGTATATATGTATATATGTATATGTATATATATATATGTATATGTATATATATATATGTATATATATATATATATATATATATATATATATATATATATATATATATATGTATATGTATGTATACATATATATATGTATGTATGTATATATATGTATGTATGTATGTATATATATGTATGTATGTATATATATGTATGTATGTATGTATATACATATATATATATATATATATATACATATATATATATATATATATATATATATATATATATATATAAAATAGTTAATCTAACTTTTGTTTTAAAATAAAAATGGTTGTTAAAATGACTATGTATTTCAATCTATAATCTGGGTTATTATAATTTTTTGCAAGTTGGCTTGGATTTATCTTGACAAAAATATCTCAAAATTTTGTAAAAATTTGATTTGTGGTATAGGGGTATAATTCAAATAGTGATTGCCATTTCCTATATTTTTATCTATTCTTAACATGACTATTAAAATGAATATAACTTGTAAATTATAGTATGGGATTTTTTTATTTTCTTAGGTTGGTTCAACTTGGCTTAAAAACATATTATCAAATTTTTATAAAAAACTATATTTTAGTTTAGGAGATATTAATAAAATAGTGTCTATCATTTTTCATTTTATTTTCTAACTTTTAAATTTGTAGTTTTTTCATCTTCTTTATTTATCATTTTAACTTGCATGTTTATTTTTTGGTTGTTAAAAATGGTTGTTAAAATGACTATGTATTTTAATCTGTAATCTGGGTTGTTTTAAATTTTTGCAAGTTGGTTTGGATTTATCTTGATAGAAATATCTCAAAATTTTGTATAAATTTGATTTGTGGTATAGGGGTATAATTAAAATAGTGATTGCCAATTCTTATATTTTTATTTATTTTTAACATGACTATTAAAATGAATATAACTTGTAAATTATAATATGGGAATTTTTTTATTTTTTTAGGTTGGTTCTACTTGGCTTAAAAACATACTATCAAATTTTTATAAAAAATGAAATTTTAGTTTAGGATATATCAGTAATATAGTGTCTGTCATTTTTCATTTTGTTTTCTAACTTTTAAGTTTGTAGTTTTTTCATCTTCTTTATTTATCATTTTAACTTGCATGTTTATTGTTTATTTTAGTTTTTATGTATTTTATATGTAGGCTTTGTTTTCCAAAGACATTTTAAAACAAACTACTCACATTTTTGAAAAAATATTTGCTACTCAAATAAAGTGGTTATTTCAAACATAGGACATTTTCCATCATGTTTCTTTTGGTGTTTAAATAATGAACCCACACTTACATTGGCTCTATAAAAATAATTTTTGTATTTCATTGTTTGAGTGCTTATTTTGTGTGTTTTTAGTAATTTGGAGTGTGTTTGCTCTCCCCTTTCCCCCTTTGTAGGATCTTGGGTGATAAAAAACACACAAATTACTTGATTATTTATTTTTTAATTAAGCAGTTTAATTTCACTAAAATTTTGCTTGTGTGTCATAAAACTAACGTATTCTCTTTCTTTTTCATCACATTGGTGAATATACTTATAAATTAAAAGTGACTTATGATTTTATGTTATCTTGATTGTGCTTGCATATTCTCTTCCCTTAGCATCACATTAATGATGATACTTTGGAACTAGAAACAAGTGTTGATCTTTTTCTTTTGGTTACATAGGGTGGATTTCATTACCTTCCTATGAATCATTAATGCACGAAGATTGAAAATTGATACCCTATCATACGTACCAAAATCATACATTTGATGGGTTATATAAATTGAGTGGAAGATTTTTTAAGAGCATAGAAAATGAATATATAAAGCACAATAATGTGTGAAAGTAAGAGGTTTATTCTTTAGGCTAAGCTATTAGACATCACCCTCAAAAATTTAATTTATAATAGCACTTCACTGAGATATTATAGTTGAATTTGTCTTGAAGGGGAAAGACTCTCCTACAAATGGCCCATTATTGTATTTCATATTTGATGGTTTTTTTGGCCTCACATATTGTAAACTATATTTAGGACCATCTAGAAAACCTTCTACAAATTTTATCCACAGAAATCATTTTTATCATCAAATTTATGGTACAATGGGAAGTAATTATCCCTAGGCAATTACTCTTAACCTACTTTATAAATTGGGTTTAGTGGAATACATGCACATAATCCTCTATAGTCAA
The DNA here is from genome assembly GCA_037957365.1 of Torreya grandis. Taxonomy (NCBI): domain Eukaryota; kingdom Viridiplantae; phylum Streptophyta; class Pinopsida; order Cupressales; family Taxaceae; genus Torreya; species Torreya grandis. The sequence continues at coordinate 72,158 of JARHVA010000892.1, read as the reverse complement.
TGCTATGAAACATTAGGCCAACACTATCCAATGAATGAGTAAGTATTTATGAGATCCCACAAATTATTTAATACTTTATCCAAATTATCATTTACCATGTGATTTTATTTGTAATTAATCCCTAGTCAATAGTTTTGATTGGTTTGCTTCATTATTTTTGTGTGCACAAGAATGATTTTGATATCTAAAATAAAAGTCAAACAAAATCAAAGGAAAATCAAACCAAAGTATTTGTAGAGTCAAAATTCATATTCAAGTCTAAAAATTTGAATCATGTTATTTCACATTGAGTCTAGCATCCATGACACATTTTACTAGGAGCTGAGCTATTTCTAACCCAATTTTTTATTGTAATTTCAGTAACCATCCCTCAGTTGAAATGAATTTTGGTAACAATCCATTCCCTCTAAATAAAGAACATGATAGTCACATTGATAGTGATGTTGATCAAAACATATATGACCAATACATTATTAACAAGTGGTTTAAAATGGATTAAGGAAAATCCCACCTAGAACAATACCTTTGTTAAAATAAAGGTCAAATCTTGTCATGTTTAGCCTAGGTAAGTGATTCCACATATGTTGAAAGAGACTCTACGCACCTAACTTACAAACAATATCAAGAGGTTCATGACCAAAAATAAGCCACTACTATTTATCACATCGATCAAGATCAAAACCATAAGAAAAACATCCATTTGGATCATGAATTTAATGGCAAAGGAAAATCAACTTTAGTAGAAAAGTCTTCTTAAGACCCAAATAGAGTTATAATTGACCAATTTCATCAAGTTGACCAATGATAACTACTTTGGCATCAAATTTAAGGGCCACATCATCCAATCCTCAAATGTCATCCAATAAGAAGTAATAAATCCCACACAATCAACAACAACAAATTCCACCTAATTAGTAGTAACACATCTCATTTAGTCAAAAGTAAGAACATACTAATAATTATAAAGTTGGAAATAAGATGTACATACCCCTTAGATCCAATGCCAATTTACATTCATATCCTAATCATCCTCCATTCATCCATCAACATACATAAAATACTTATTTAATCACTCCTTATGCTTAGGAGTGGCAAGACATGGTAGTGAACCAAAACATGAAGTTCAAGTTTGAGGAGTTATGTCTGTATCCCTGTAGACACTATTTATGAATTATATACCATCTCAATCTTTTACACTTATAAACTATGGACCTTGGCTATTCCTCTCAATTTTAGACCTTTTCCCACTATCAGAAGGCTTACATCTACTATATCTCTATGTTTATTACTTATATCTTAGTATAACCAATGTTATTTTGGTCACCCAAGCCTTATATCTTTCTTAGAATGCTCTAAACATGTTTATCAACTATCTTTTCAAGTTCTATACCTATACCTACTTTCTTGCTTCTTGGACACTTATGGCTTAATCAAACACCTATATCGACACAAGTGTCCTACTACAATGCAAGTGTCCAAAGACCTAAAGTCAATTAATTTGAAATTATAATGTATCCTATGGTCAGACTAAGTTGTTTATTTTAATATTTTTTATTTAAATGATTGGTATAAATACATGATCAATCCTCATTCATACCTCACCTAGTAACTTCCTTACTCTCACAAGGTAAAGTACCATAAAAATTCAATCAAGCATTTAAGTGAGATAAATTTCTTATTTTATTCTATTTCCATATCACTCATAGGGACACCACATATACAAGTTTGAAGTACTGAAGGAGCATGTTATGGGTCCTATTTTCCAAGTTATAGGACAGGTCACTATTGTACTTACTTTAAACATATTGCACCCTTGTGCACACAATGGACAACAAATTAGGGGATAAATACATAATTTTGAGGCCCTATTAAGAGTAGTGGATATGTAGGAAACACCCACTGACATAGGGGTATTGGGGGTTATCAAAACACTGTGAGTCCACTAATCCATTTTTTTAAGGTCACTATGAAGATGAATAGCAAGGGTTTTGATGATTTAATAAGAATGATAGTCCATGTGCCATATCAAAATGCACCAGAGTAAAGGTAACATAAAACCTAAAACATTCTTGGTAGTCACTATTATATCCATAAGGTATTTTGTATTGGACATTTACATCTAAGTCAGATAGAAACATCATTTCAACCATCCTAGATGGATGCAAGTATCTAAGGTCACAAAGGTCAACTTTATAAAATCTAACGACCAATATAGAATATAGATCTAGTCTATTTCCACATTGTCCCACATCATATTTTCATGCACACTATAATATAGTTAAGTACAATTATTTTATATTTATTGCAATATCAATCATTGGTTGTAATTACTATTTTTATCATATCTCAATATTTAAATTTAGAGTAATATTTATTTGAATTTGTAATTAATTGGCTTATTATATATCTATTTATCACACTTGTGCTTATTAATTTTTATATTCTTAACCCTAACCTAACTTTAAAAACTAGGGTTGAATATTTGGTGAACCCAATGTGAATTCAAATTTTTATGATTCCTAGGGTTTTCAGTCAACTAGGGTTTCAATTTGTTATTTCAAATTCATAACTTTTTTATTTTTAAGAAATGAAAAATGTTAATAAAAAATGTGATTTCAAATGAAATATAAATAAGCATTGCTCACTCATCTCAATAATAAAAAGGCTTAATGGATGCATTTTTGTACGTTACAAGAGATGAAATCAATAAACATGATAAGGTTAAGGCTTCTTCACCTAGTGATGGTGAATCCTTACAAGGTACTACAACTAATTCCATTCCAATCAATCTACCAACATCTAGTGGAGGCATAGATTATGGTGTCTAACCTTTGTTTCCTAAAACTAGTATGCTACATATACCATGGGTTCACCAAATGCTTCAACTCAAATATTAGTTTCAATTCCTATTTATACTATAACCATGTTTACTCTCCCTTTGGTGACTACTTAGTTTGCTAACTTGAATCCCAATGGGTTTGTAATTCAAAGTCTCCTTCAAGTTATAAAGACCTTGGAAGACAAGGTCACAAGCATTGAGCAAAAGGCTTTATATTCTCCTCATGATATTGGTTTCTAAGATGTGTTGCATAATCCTATTTCATTTGAGATATATTTACACCAATTACCAACTATTTTTATTTCACCTAAATTCACATTTTATGATGGCTAGGGTGATCTGGAACAACATATTCAATCCTTCCTTGTGTCATGCATTGATTATTACTCTAATAATAAAATTTTGACCAAGTTATTTCCAAGGATCCTTAATGATTATGCTTTGAGATGGTTCTATGATTTACCTCTCCAATCAATCAAGGCATTCAAACCTATGGTAGATAAGTTTTTGGAACACTTATCTATTAACATCACTAAAAAGGTTTCATATGCCTAAACTAAAAAAATCAAACAAGGAACCAATGAACTTATCAATGAATATGTCTTAAGATACAAGTCAATGTTGGAAAAAATGACCAATCCTATGGAAGATAAAAAAATACATGACATATTCAAACAAAGTTTGCTTACTCCTTTACATGAGTCCATTATTTTAAAAAATATTAAATATTTTGATGGCTTATGCCATATTTTTTAGGACTATGAAATGAATCTTATTCATTGAACAAGCTTAAGAATGTAGAAAACACATGGACTAAATCTACATTCAATACCAAGTTTACTATCAAACCAAGTTATAAGGTAAAACCTTTTGAGCATAAAAAGGAAACAACCACCATGGCTAATGTAGTGTCACCACAGCCTAATTTATCTCACATTATCTAACACACTAAGGAACTAATTTACATGCTTACTTAAGTCTCCTGCTTCATTACTCCCATGGCTTGTAGAGTGTCATCTTATATCTCTCCCTCCTCTTACAGAGGTTGATATGATTAGACTTATTCCCAAAGGGTATGATGTGAATGCTTATTATGAATATCACTAAGGTCTTAATATTTCTAAAAACATATGATTTACCTTGAAGCATAAGATCCAAGACCTCATAAATGACCAAAATATTACATTTGATGATCCTCTAAAGGAATCAAGTTCACAACTTGGTGATCAATAGAAGTAGACAATGTTTAGCAATCCTTTATAAGACCATTATAAGAAGGATATAGAGGTAAAAATGGTACATAATGCACAACCTCCTCCATCAAATTATGAACACTTATTGGATGGGATTATTATTAATTATATAAAATATACACCTCCTATGGTTCAAAGACCCTCTATTACTTTTGATGAAAATGAGACTAGGTATTATGACTTAGATCTTCATTCCTTATGCATTTGAGCATATATTGATCACCCAATTATATCTAGTACTATTATTGATAATGGTGAAAGAGAGAAAATTTTAACCATGACATAAATTATGCATTTGGGTTATACAAATCATGTTTTACATCCTTTAACCAGGTTAGTTAGAGTATTTGATGGGACCTCACATCAAGTTCTTGGTGAGATTGACTTATGTTTATAGGTGGGTCTTGTACATGTGGTTATTACCTTCCACAAGTGTCTTTGATATGTTATTGTCATGAACTTGGATACATAGACTTTGATTAGTACCTTATATAGTGCATGGGTATGTTAAATATATTCATTCCAATTGGGTAATTATAGTTTCTAGAATTCCATATGAGCATCCTTTAGAATAAGGGAAAATTATACCTAGGTAGTTAGTTATCAAACCTACTAAGATTAATCTTCCAAAAAAGGGTAAGTAATAGATAATCAACTTTACTAGGTGGCCAGTGCTTGAGAGACCATTGCATCAGATATACATAGTGGGTTCCATGAAATCCTCATCTACTACACATCATATTCAAATATCTAAAGCACCTACACATGCTCTTATTAATGTTATTCCATAGAAACCATAGAACATTCAATGATGGGTTATAAAAAACCTTTTTTCTAGTGTTTATTCACAACCATAGTCTTATTATATATACACCAAGAATCATAGATACTATAGTGATAGATATTTCACCTATACATGTTCCTTGGGAGTACTACCAATTTATTGCATCATGTTCATAATGAGGAGATACCTATGAGCATCCATTATATGAGATAAAATGATATTATTTTCAATGTCACATATTCCAATAATATTAAAAAATTCAAAAATCCAAAAGCATGTTCAACATTTGCATGCTTTATTAGCTCCTTGGCATCTATGTTGTTGATTCCATGTTAGTGGATAACATATCATTTATTTATATATACACATGTGTTTCATGCATATTTTGAGTGTGATATAGGCATACATAGATACATGATATATGAAATTTTAGATGTTGGGCCTTCCATCTACTCATGTCATATGGACATTGGGGGAATCTACTTATTTGATAAGGATAAGTCCATGTTATATTATTTTATGATCACTTTACATTATAATGTTTGAGCTTATATACTTACACATGCCTTTTATCTATGCTTATATATTTTGTAGTGTACTTGATATGCTATTTACTAAACATATTTTTCTAACACATATGATCCATAGGTTAGTATGTTGTGTTTATGTAGGTTGTTTATGCTTTCATTTATGAACTTCCTTGAGTAATTTTGTCTTGTTACTGTATTGCTTGTTTGAGAATTTGAATATGCCCCATTTTTTTGGTCCCCATGCCTTCATTTTCCTCTTTGATATTTGAATATGTCATTTATAGTTTTATGGACATTTGAATATGTCATGCTTACTTTTTTGGACATTTGACTAAGTCATATCCCTTCAATTGTGTGACATTTAATATGCCCTTTGTTTATGGTCTCCTTGGACCATTATATTTTGATTTTTTATTGAGTGATCTTACGTGTGTGCTTAATTTATTATTGAACTTGTACTGTTACTCTCTATATGTTTCCATAATATATATTATGCATCTTAGGCCTTGATGTGAACATATTTTTCATGATTCAATAATATATCTACCTAGACATGTTTCTCCTATATGCTACATGATACATTCACAATTTACAAGATTAACTTATCCTTTTGAGGTATGGTAACTAATAGTTTGTATTTTCTCTCACCTCAAAAGGGGGGGGGAATATTAGTGGGGCCATACCATAGAGGCATGGCTTACATATTCTTCACATATTTAGATTGCAATGGGGGCATGTTTTAGAAACATGTTCTCCACATTTGTTATAGTTTTAGATATAGATTGGGACATGATTTGGAAACATGTTCTCCAAACTTACAACAGTTCTTAGTTTCATATTATAATGGTGGCATGTTATGGAAACATGTTCTCCTCACTTGCATAGTTTGTAAATTGGCAAAATTGCATAGTTATATGATTCATATACACATTTGTGGTAAACTTATATACAATGCTATAATTTTATACCCAAGTTTAAATATGAGACATACATATGGTGCATATGCTATGTAAAAATCACCTAAATTGAAAAATAAATTTAGATTTTATATTTCAAAAATTTCTATGAACTTTAGCTCACTAGGTTGGACTGTTATTGAGTCAATCTACTACAATATTTGATTCAATTTTGGTATGGTCAAGGTTATTAAATCACTTAATATTTCCAATTTTATAGGTTGGACTTGATTACATCATCCAAACTCACCATATTTATAGTGTGAGTTGATTTGGCTCACTCATGCTCACTAGGTTATAAGTATGATTGGGTTACATGATTGAGCTAATCTCAATTATCAAGTTGTGACTCACCTTTTCTCAAAAGGTTGGGGGCATGTTTTATTCTTCAATATTTATATAATTATGAACTTTTTATATTTATATCTATCCTAATATTAGCATCCATCATTCATAATGATACATCTTTTCAAATCAAATTTACAAAAGGTAAGATAGTTACATCAAATACGTGTAATCCTAAACATTGCTCTTTCAATTTCAATATTTTCAATACTTTCAGTTTTAGATTATATGCATTGATTATACGTTGTAATATGCTCTTAGTTGTAGGTTAATCACTAAAAAATCACTCAATTTTGGACTCACATAAAGGTAAAGTGTGTTATACACACCTAGGTCTGCATTTATTTTCATTTAAACTAGCAATTTCATTAGAATAAATGGGGGAAATGTAGACACTATTTATAAATTAAATAACATGTCAGTCTTATACACTTGAAAAATATGGACCTTGGATATTCATCTTAGTTATATACATTTTACCACTACAAAAAGGCTTGTATATAATATATCTTTTGCTCAATGGTTATCTCTTAGTCCAACCAATGTTATTCTAATGACCCAAGACTTCTATCTTGCTCAAAATATTATAAACATGTTTATCATCTATCTCTACAAGTTCTAGACCTGTACCTACTTTCCTAATTCTAGGACACTTGTGTCTTAGTCAGATGCCTATGTCGATGTAAGTTCCCTACTAATATAAAAGTGCCTAGTGCCCTAAAGTCATCTAATTTAAAACTTTGGTCAAAGTAAGTGATTTATTGCAAGATATTTATTGAAAATATTGGTATAAATACATGATCAATCCTCATTCATACCTCACCTATGAACTTTCCACCTCTCACAAGGAAAAGTACAAAAATAATTTAATAAAGCATTCAAGTGAGTGAATCTTCCCTATTTTCTCTTATTTCCATATCAATCATAGAGAAAACTCATATAGAAGTTTGAAGTACTAAAGGAACATGCCATGAGTCATATTTGCCAAGTTACAAGATAGTTCATTGTTATACTTAATTTACAAATATTTCACCCTTGTGCACACACAATCTAACACATTAGAGGAGAACTACATCAATCTGAGGCCCTCTTTAGAGTAGTGGATATGTAGGAAACACCCATTGATAGAGGGGTCTTTGGGGTTAACTCAAAACCATAAGCCCACTAACCCATTTTTGCTAAGGTAATTATAAAGATGACGAGTTAGGGTTTTGATAATTCAACATGAGTGATAGTCCATGAATTAGATATGAATACCCTAGAGAAAAGGTGGCATAAAACCCAAAACGTTATTGGTGGTCACATCCACATCTAATAGGTATTCTATACTGGACATTTTCATGTAAGTTAGATAGAAGCATCGACATAACCATCCCAGGTGAATGTAAGTGTCCAAGGTCACAAAAGTCAAATTTATAGAATATGATGATTGATGAAAAATCTAAATCTAGCTTATTTCTAACCTATCCCATATTAGATCTACATGTACATTGTAATCTAAGTATCATTATTTTTCATTTATTTCAATATCAATTATTGGTTGTACTTACTATTTTTAGCATATATCAATATTTAAAATTAGAATTTTATTTATTCGAGTTTGCAATTAATTAGCCTACTATATATACATATTTATCACCCTTGTGCTTATTTATTTTTATATTCTTAACCCTAATCCCACTTCCAAATTTAGGTTTAAAAAATCCTTTTGATGAAAATATTTTAAAAATACCCTTTCCCCTAATTTTAAGATGCCTAAATTTGATAAATATAAATGGAAAGGAGATCCATGGGACCACCTAAGACATTTCCTCATGGTTTGTCCGAAAGTGGTGCAGAATCATACTTTATTCCTAAATCTTTTTTTTAAAGCTTGGGTGGTCAAACTTTAGAATGGTTTCTCCATTTACTTAAGGAATCCATCACTACATTTGTAGACTTGTCAGAACATTCTGTGAGGCACTTCTCATATAACATTGAACACAAGTTGACATTTATGGACCATTACAACTCCAAACAAAGAAGTGGGGAAAGTTTCTCATCTTATTTACAATGATGGAAGAGTTTGACCCGCGTTTTTCATCATTCATTTCCTTAAAAATAATTAGCAGATATTTTTGTGGAAATTCTTAATAAAAAAATAAGCCATCATGTCAAACTTTAATTTACCACCAAATTTGATGAAATAATCCAAAGGAGACTCCAAATTGAAAAGACTCTCATTAGAAATGATCTAATAAAAGTGTTCTTTAAAGATGCTTTGTGTCAATCTCAAGATAGTTCTCTAGTACAGACAAAAAAACCCAAGTTATTTAATAAGAATAATAATGTAGTGGGTGATGGATTTATAGTGTCTAAACATGTGCAAACTATTCAAACATGATATGTTCAAAACATCTAATCCACTCCAAAAGTCACTCTTGAGAGACAAGGAGGATCCTTGATCCTCTTGGAGAACCCATAGAATCATTTTTATAATAGTTTGTTGTGGTAAACATGATTGTATTCCCACCAACAAATCCTTTTGAACTGGGACAACTTAAGCCACAATGGTACAAGGATGATGAATACTATGAGTATCATCATATTAAAAGTCATGATCTTTATCGATGAATGCAACTCAAACATTACATTCAAGATCTATTATATCTTGGTGATATCAAGCTCAATAATTAGGCATCTATATCACATAATAAAAATATGGGAATTTTTTGGATCCATTCCGAAAACATGATCAATGTAATTAGTAACAATGAGATCAATATCACCACCAAGGTAAAGGTAATAAGAATAATCATTTAGACTATCAGAATGCCTCACATAATTATGATAACATTATGGCCACTATCAAAATTAATTATTGACATCAACCTAACATAAATCAACTTGATAAATTTATTATCCCAGGACCTTATATGACCCAATATAAAAACCTCATCCAAAACCAAGAATGTGTTGTTACTATTCGGTTCCCAAATGTCGAAAGTCAAGGACCTTCCACATTAAAATTCCATAATCAAATCCCAAATCCTAGGGGTGTCCAAAATGAAACCATTTACATCCATAACTAAAAATCAGTATGACCTTATAGATTAATTAGAGAAAATCCCCATGTAGATATTCATGTTTGATATGTTATGAATATCCTCTATTAAAAAGGACATATTATACCAAACCTTGTAATAATCAAAGGTCCCTATTGATATTAAACCTTCACAATTTAAAGCACTTGTAATAGATTTATCTTTAGGTCAATAAATCAACTTTAGTCACAATGATATTTCACCAATGACACCATCCCATAATAATCCTCTCTACATAGAGGTGTTTATTTCCAAGCACAAAATTAAGTGGGTACTCATAGACAATGGGTAAAAATTGAACATTTAAACAATCAAGTTGATCAAGCACCTTAGGTATTCAGAATCAAACATCATTATCATCAAGGGATATGATGATGTTGAAAGAGAATCACCTGACACTATTTATTTTCCCATCATTTTTGGGCCTGTCACACATCAAATCCTATTTCATGTTCTTGACATTGAGCTACCATATAACCTCCTCCTTGGTTGTTCATAGATGCATGAAATGCACACTGTTCCTTCCAATTTTCATCAATATCTAAACTTCCCATGCTATAGTATGGAGGTCACAATCCATAAAAATACACAACCTCATTAGTATTATAAGATGTTGAAAGTTGAACATCTCCATGCCCATCATTGTCCCACTTCATAATATGCCCCTAAAAAAGATAAAAAATATGCTTCCAAATCCTAAGTCAACATACATTCATCTAGGTAATATTTCATCCACCTCTAACAATCCCCATCCAAAATCATCCACATGTTTTACAATCAAGGGTAAAGGTTGTGGAGAGAATGAATTGAAATATGCTTTCTATATTATAAAAATTTCATTATCCCCAAAAACCCATGGCGGGACTAATATGGTGTTGTAAAAGAAGGATGATTAATATAAGGTGGGTTCTATTTCATTTTTAAAGAATGGTCTTCTCAATAATGACTAGTTAAAATATAGTGGCAATTCATGGTTATATGGTGATGGATTAGCTTCATGCTACAAAAACAACAAATATCCTATCCCTATCAAGATGTTAAAAAGGGAAAACTACAAGGGTACAATCTTGGGAGCTAAGGAACAAGGAATTATTGAGCTTATCTCTTCTACTCAGCATAAAGTAAATCATGGAATCAAATACAAGAAACTTAGAGGGGACCCCCTGATCTTGAAAGTAATATAACTACAATGACTAGTGATGAATTTCCCACTATTGACACACACTCCTTTAATAACATCTATGATGAGCTTGTTAATACTAATATTTTTGATACCAATGCCATCCTTTCCATCCATCTAGACCTCCCTTATCTTGACCTCATAGATTGGGACCAACTAGATCATGTACCTTTGGATATTTTCAAAATGATGAGTCAATTATAAAATTATTAGGACATATATATGGTTTCCCACTTAGGGACCACAATAAGGGATTTGAAATTAGTTTTAACCCTTCTAATTAATTTTGAGAGTAGGTGGATTTCCTTAGTCAATAAAAAAATAAAAATAAAAAATTAATCTCCTTTGGTGAAAACCTCTTTGAGGCACTATTGAGCAACATACATTTGAACAGTTGGTCCAAAAATCTCCATAGACATTCAATGAGTGGTCATTGCCTAAAATGAATGACTTTGATTCTTCTTATATGGGTGAGCTCAATGAACAAATTGGGTCACAATCAAATGCATACTATTAGTTCCCTTCAACACCTAATTTATTGGAGGATGGTTTCATGTTTATTGTGGAAGATACCATTGAATTCGACCTTGATACAAAGGACAATCCATACATAATTAATCTTGCTAACATTCTCACTAAAGAGGAACATGAACCCATTATTTTTATGCTCAAATAATTCATTGATATCTTCACATGGTACTATTTTGACATGCTTGGATTAGATCTATCCTTGGTCATCCATTATCTTTTAGTGCATCAGGACACCATACCTATCAAGTAGAAATTATAGAAAATGCATTCACATATTACCATTTTTACCAAGAAAGAACTCAAAAAAATCTTGTAAATTATGTCTATTGTACCTATTGATTATTCAAATTGGATCTCCAATATTGTTCATGTCAATAAGAAACCCTCAAGAATATGCATTTTTATTGGTTTCTATGATATCAATAGAGCTTGCCTAAAGAATGATTTTCCTTTGCCCAATATTGATATGATAGTCAATTACATAGTCAGATATGAGATGTTATCACTTATGGATGGATTTTTAGGCTACAACCAAATAAATTTAGCACATAAGGATCAACATAAGATTGCATTCACCACCCCATGGGGAGAATTTTATTATTAGATCATGCCTTTTATCCTAAATAATGATATTTCCACTTATCAGAGAGCTAGGACGGTTATCTTCCATGACATAATGCATGATATTGTAAAAGATTATGTGGATGATATCCTTGGAGAGTTAAAAAAGAGCAAAACATTTTATAATTTTGTGTATGATATTTGAATGACTTCAATAATATAAGGTCAGATTAAATCCTAAGAAGTGTGTCTTCAGTGTCACATCTGGCAAGTTGTTGGGTTTTATTGTCTCTAGGTAATATATTTAAGTGGACCCAACTAAGGTCAAGGCCATAACAAAAATGCTTCCACCATCAAATATAAAAAAACTACATAACTTACAAGGAAAAATTCAAGTGATTCATTGATTCATTTCATAATTTTTAAATTGTTATCATCCCTTCACACACCTCTTGAAAAATAGAACTTCATTCCAATTGAACAAGGATTGTTAGAAGTTTTTTAATAAAATAAAATCATATTTGTCTAATCCACTAGTTTTGGCCTCTTCAAAACTAGGCAATCCATTATTAATTTACATATTGGATACTCAACATGCTTTGGGGGCACTTTTGGATCAACAACATTAAAGTGGTAAAAAAAAGTTTTTTACTTTGAGCATGACATTGGTCACCTATGAATATAATTATTCATCTCTTGAAAATGCATGCTTAGAAGTAGTTTTTTCCTCCCAAAATTTGTGACACTATATGATTAAAAATTAGACCATCATCATTGCAAAAGTTGATCCATTCAAGTATCTTCTATCTAAAGTAACATTAAGATTATGCTCGTAAGTGAATTTGACATTGAATACACCAATCAACAAGCTATTAAGGGGTAGGCCCTTTTTGATCAATTACCAAAAGATCCATTATAATATACAAAACCATTAACATTTGGGTTTTCAAATGAGTTCATTTTCTCCATTCAAGAATCAAAATAATGGAAGATCTATTTTGATGGGTCATTCACATCTCAGGGCTTGGGGGTAGGTGTTTTATTTATCACAACACAAGGATATATTACCCTCAAGTATTTTCACATCATCTTCCCATGTAAAAATACATTGCATAATATGAGGCCCTTTTTGTAGACTTTTCATTGACATCTAATAGGACATTCAACACTTATCAATGATTCTATGTTAATCATAAATCAACTAAAAAATGACAAAAATATCATGCCATACAAATCCATGGAAAATATCCTTAAGAAATATTTTGAGTTTATATAGTTTGAGTATATACAAAGGCCCAATAAAATATCAGTAGATACTATGGATACAATTGGTTTAATTTTTAAAATGTATTTGAATATCCATTAGCATCAATTCCTAATTAAATAACTCATCATACCCATTTATGATTGTTTTGAATCTAAAAATCTATGTGAGATCATTGGTCCTAGTTCACCGTGGTATAACGATATTTACATTTACCTTCATGATCACATCCTTCCAAAATACTTATCACTTAACCAACCCAAATCCTTAATCTATAACACATCTTGATTTACCTTACTTGGTGGCACACTCTATCATAGAGGCTATGATGGAACCCTACTTCATTTTTAAATTTGAGAGAGGATGATTTAGCCATCAAATATGTTCATGATGAGAATTTTGGGGTCCATACTAGTGGAATGGTCTTTGATAAGAAACTCCTTCACATAAGATACTATTGGTTGACTATGGAAATTGATGCATGTGTATATGTCAAAAAGTGTTTTATTTTACAGAAGCATGGTGACCTAATTCACACTCCATCAAAAGCATTTCATTTGATTACAACTCTTTGGCCATTTTAAACATGGGGACTCAATTTCATTGGGAAGATAAACCCCACTTCATTCTATGATCATAAACACATCCTAACTACTATTGAGTATTATATAAAGTGGATTGAGGTAACCCCTATCACTTATGTAACCAGGAAGTAAGTATCCTAATTTATTTTTAATCATATCATTTTCCAGTATGACATCCCATCCAACATCATTTATGATAATGGAATATCCTTCAATAATAAGGATGTTAAATCCATTTATTCTCAATTCCATATCTGACATGGATGGTCTAATCCTTATTATATATAAATAAATGGCCAAGCTAAGGAATCTAACAAAAAACATCTTGAAAATACTCAAACTAATTGGTAATGATATTGTCTGTGATTGGGAATTATAATTATTTCTTTCCTTATGGGCTTACCTAGCCAACATTCACACTCCCATAGGAGCTACACCCTATTCCATATTCTTTGGATCATAATAAATCCTACCTATTGAGATCAAGTTACCCTCCTAGTGTATTTCATTGTAGGACATCATTGATGATGAGGATTATAGGGTTGCATGGCTAAAAGATTTATAAATCCTTCATGAGAAAATATTGACAACACTAAATCATCTCAAGGCTTATAAAAATAAGATATGTTGTAATTATTAAAATAAAATAAAATCTTGAAATTTTGAGGTTGGTGATCCTATGCTTAAATAAAACCAAATGAATACAAATGTAGAATGGGAGAAGAAAGGCAAGTTTGAGCCTACTTGGTGAGGTCCATATATCATCATTGATAAGTATGGTTTTGGTGCTTACATATTTGCTGCATAAGATGGAAGAGATTTAGATGAGCCCATGAATATCATGTAGCTCAAGTGTTTATATGCTTGATGTCCCTTAAAAGAATCAAAGAGAGAGAGAGAGAGAGAGAGAGAGAGAGAGAGAGAGAGAGAGAGAGAGAGAGAGAGAGAGAGAGAGAGAGAGAGAGAGAGAGAGAGAGAGAGAGAGAGAGAGAGAGAGAGAGAGAGAGAGAGAGAGAGAGTTCATCCAAAGGTGAAAAACATTTTAATGTAATCTTGGATAAGTACCATGGTGAAAACTAGCTTTTTGGTGCCATGTGTAATAGTTCACTTCCTATGAGTACCCTTGTACTTGGGGGAAGGTATACATCCTTCCACATCCCTCCATCCAATCCATATCATTATCCAGTAAACCCGTCCCATTTTGATCTTGGTGGTGATTTATAACTATTATAGGTTGTTGAAGGTTTTGATATATCAGAGTGTGGAAACTTTTTTGTATTAGGCTATCAGAGTGATATAGAGGTAACTACCATGTCTTGTAATCCTTAGAAAACTTCCTTTTAACCACATCTATTCATTCATCCTTCACATCTAATATCTCTTTCCACATCCACTACTAGAGTTGATTTTCACTTTATCATTAACTCGTATACTCACATCCAAGACACCCTTTTATATATATTTATTCCAAAAAGCTAAAAACATTAGTAAAATTTAGAAATACCAAAAATATTAATATAAATCCATAAAACCCAAAGTTCATGTGAGAACTCTTGTTTTAGGTTGGGCATAAATCCTTGATCATTTTTATCTTAGATCATATTCACTTCATCAGTAACATTGTTTCCATGTCGAATCCCTTACATGTATCTTTATTTGTGGCACCATCTAGCTATGCCATCGATCTTTCACATAAGTATTTTATCTTGATTAATGATATGATGTTTTATATTGATTATATTTTTGGGTTTGTGCATGTTTATTTTATTGATTGTTTGTTTAATTTTATTTTTGTGCCTTGACTCAATCTATATGACTCAATAGGGTCATCATGGTATTTCCATATAATGTAGATTTATCATGCTTGTACTTGAGTTTATTCATCGACATATGATAACAATGTTATCCTAATTTTTACATATCATGGTGCATTTGTGTTATTTATCTATTAGATTGGGGGTTAATATTTATGCACATTATGGCTAAGTCATCATGGTGTTTTATATCATAGTGTATACCTGTATATGATAGAAAACTACACACAATAGTTCTAGTTGTCAAAATGCCTTAAGAACCTTATCAGACCTGAGTTTAGCTGACCACCAAGTTAGCTAACTCATCAACTTACTAACTTAACATTTAACCAAACCCTTTAACCCCTTTCATTAACCCCTTTATCCTTAGGCACTCAATCACCAATGGTCATACTAACCATTGATGGTTATCCTAATCATCAATGGTTAGGTCCTCACCTCCTCACCTTCTTAATATGCCACCAACTATGTATGAGATAACAAGGAATAATTTAATATGTTCATCTTATGTGATACTCAAAAAATTCTAAGTATAGTGATCAATAATCTCACCTAGTATGGAACCTTCTATCCTCCATCTCTCTTTTCCTATAAAAGGAGGGGAGTAGGAGGTGAAAGAGGATGAATCACAAGAGTTGTCTTGCACATAGGTATTCAAGCTCTCTAGCATCTAGTCTTCCTTTGGTAACTCAACATCAACAAAAGAGACCTGAACCTCTACTAAATTTTCTTTTGAGGCTAAATAACGGTTACTCTATCAAAATTTCTTCAACCTTCAACCATGAAAAAACTAGCAAGCTATAGGTATATCAATACTTTAGTATTGTTATTTTATATTTCTAATCTCTCTAACCTGATCAAACCTATCTACACCTTGTTTCTTTTATATCAGATCCATAACAAAACCCTTATTTGACATCTACCCATTATATAATTCTCTTCTGATCACCTTAATATTTTCACAAAAAACCACTGATGGTTAGCAAAACCATTGATGGTCACCCCCAACCATTGATGGTTACCTCCAACCATTGATGGTTACCTAACTATCGATGGTTAACCTAGCCATCGATAGTTCACCTAACTATTGATGGTCATTATGGTAGAAAAAAACAAGTTATTTTAAGCCCCTTACCCCTAACCAAACCTAAATTTCTATGTTCTTACCTACTCATATACCCTTTTTTGATTTTCTAAACCTGATTTCATCCACTTTGGCATGTGTATTAACCCACTTTTACTAGATTTAGTCACTTTATTTATCTAGCATCTACTTACTTCATTATATTTCATGTATTTAATTTCATGTTATTTAATGCAAGTACCCTTTCCTTTTATCTATATCAACTTAATTGTTATTAATAGTGGATTGACAACCTCCTAGCAAGCATATGCTTCTTGGATCTAGCTAAAGTTAGGCAGTCTACTTAACTATATTTCTAATGATCCCCTTTGTTAGTGTTTTCTTATTTTCAAGTTATTCCTTCCTTTTCAAAGATGAGTTATTGAAATTCATCTAGATTACGTGTGCATCACCAACCAGGTATTTTTACCACACCCTTATTACTAGTTTCTTATCTTCTTCCAAAATTAAGAAATGAGCATAAATTAAGAGAAACATTTTGGCATGCTCGATGGGACCTAACATCATCTAGGTTCCCTTTTATTCCTTTATTCTATGTTCATACAATAAAATATAAAATTTCTTTTGGGTATAAAATAAACCTTGCATACATTGATTGCTTGCTTGTTTTAGTTTATTTATTAACTCAAAATCAAAGTAACTAAATCATAGTTTCACTCTTGTTATCACACACTTTATCAAACCACATAATCAATCAACACATGAAAACAAACCTGAGATAATACTTAACTAGGATTTCACCACCTCATGGTAACCTTACCCTTTCTCAACAATCCTACTTGGAGGTCATTACCAAGGGGAGAACCAACTCAACTCTTTGGTTGTGTCTAAACTCTGAAAATTAGTATATCTTAGCTAAGCACCTGATACCCTTATCATTGTGGTGTGTGAAATGAGGGGGTAGGCCCAAACATCAAGCCATGTACTGACATTCAATAAAGATTTTGAGAGACATAACTAACCTAAAACCAACCATAAACTTTTCTTCTAGTATCCACTCTAAAAACCAAGTCTTCAGATATTATTTCTAATTTAAGGCATAAGCCACAAGAAAGACTAAAAATAACCTTAGGACTTAACATATTTTAGTTTGTGTTTTGCCTTTTTTTTTTGCCTTTTTCTTGTTTTCTCTTTGTTTTGTGTTGTCAGAAACCTACCTTCCACCATCATACCTCCATTACCTTGTCTAATGGGGAACCAACCTATATTCTCTCTTAGAGATCCTAACTTTGCTAGGATCTTGGAGAATAACCATCTCACCTTAGAGTGATACCTTGCATCATGATCCACTTATGCTCCTAACCTTACCTACAACAAACTAACATTACTTACAACCAACCTAACCTCATCAAAAAATAACCCAACTTCACCCATAATCAATCAAACCCTAATTATCATCAATCAAATCTCAATTATAACCAACCAACAAACTGTCAACTACCACCTCAGCTAGTTACAATGTTAATGGACCAGATAATCAAAGTAGAGTCATTTATTTTTGGTACCCATGACCAATCAACCCTCACCTATAACTATTCAAATCTCAACTACAACAAACCAACAACCTATCAATGACCATTTTACCATCATCATACTCAACCAATAGCCCATCAACACCAAATTAAAAATTATCATAACCAACCTCAACAATTGTAGGGTCACATAACCCAACCATAATATCAACTACCCCAACCTACTTTGAGGAAGCCCTCTTTATCTCAACACTAAGATTTGGTCTATATTCTTTGCCATTCAACCAATAACTATCAAACCAATTTATCTACCTTGGCTAACCTATCAAACTAACCCACCTATCAACCTTACCCAAACTATCAAACCAACCCATCTTAACAACCTTACTAACTCTATCGAAAAAAACAAACAACTATTAACCAAATTTACCCAATCAACCCACCTTACCAATCTAAACAACCTTATTAGTCATACCCAACCCATAAAATTAACCAACATTACCAACTCAACCAAACCTATCAAACCTAATAACCTCATCAAACCAATTTATTAGCTCAAAAACTCAAGAACAATACATCATTAAACCTCTTTTTGCACCCATTATTTTGTACACAAATAACCAAAGCCTTAAACATAGTGAGGTCCATCCATTAGATTTGGTTCTTAGTGAACCTATAACTAAGGAAACCAGAATCCAACCCTTAACCAAACCACTTATTAACCAAGTGGGACCTTTTCAACTTTATTTCAAAATCTCAATCAAGGAAACCAACCTACCTTTTCCACTTACCCATGTGTAACCAACTAACCTACCTCGTCCACTTACCCATGTGGAACCAACTAGCCAACCCTTTCCACTTACCCATGTGGAACCAACCAATCAATCTTTTCCACTTACCCATGTGGAACCTACCATTAACCTAACCTTACCAACCATCAACCCAAACCTTAACAACGATTAGCCCTACCTCATCTACGATTAACCTAACCAAACTTACCATCACCTAACCTTGCCTATAACCATTCACCCAACCTTTCCTCATCAACTAAACCAAACAATCAAACTGACCCAACCAACAAACCAACTCAACCATTTATATTACCTCTCTCAACCAATCAAACTAGCCTCTACACTAAATAAATCAACCACAATAAACTTACCTTTTAACTCAACCATAACCAACCTATCTAATAACTCAAACCAAGATCAACCTATCAAACCTACCAAACCTACCCTAACCTACCAAAATTAGGCCCAACAACATTTTCCTAGCCTTGGTACGATAGAGGAAATCCCACCTAAACCACCACCTACAAACTTGACCTATTAACCACTGGCAAATAACAACTATCAACCCTTTGGAAGATGGATAAACTCATATTCATCCCTACTAAACCATATTATTAACCAACACCACAACTTGGGATCATTTTTCCATATTCGACCATCTATGAAAAGAGAAAACTGGGGTAACTTTCCTTCCATAAGGCTTTAACTATTTGTCAATCCAAACCATACCTTAACAATTAACCAAACTAACCCTTGGCACTTTTTTCTCAACCTATCCACCAAACCTATCAACCAACCAACCCTAAACTATTAGAGATTACCTTTCTCCTTCACCAAACCAAACTTATTGGAGAATCACCTTCTCACCCTACCTAGTGGAGTCACCTTCTCCACAAACCTACCTAACCTTTGGATATTAACCTTCTCCACTTTACTAATCATTTGTGCTTTTTCAGGATCACATCCTACCTTGGATACCTGAGAACTCTCCAACCAACCACCTTACCTTAACTATGAAACCATTGGAGATTACCCTTCTCCATCAACCTAACTTGAACAAAGTGGTACACCAAATTTGGGCAAACCATTTGGACACCACCCAACCTATTTGGGAATCACCTTCTGCCCAAACCATTGGAGATAACCCTTCTCTAGTAAATTATCAACTAAATGACCTCACCTTTGTGTTAATTTAAATATTTTTTGTCTAATCAAGTATCAAAAAGTAACTAGGGTACATCTACTTTCCTAATTAACAACAAACCATTTACACAAGCATGGATTTGGGGCATATTAGAACCTCAACTTCCTTAAATCCTTTTAGATTTATGCACCTATTATTTGGTTAAATCAAGCTCCTAGTCATCTTGTGTATAACTTAAGCTCATACCTTGTTTTCAATCACCTTCATCTCATTATATTTAAGTAAAATCAATTAAAAATAATATCATGTGATTATCCATCACAAAATTAGCCTAATCCTAAGCATGGATACCATGGTTCTAACCATGACATGATCCTCATGTTACTTTCCAACTTTTCTAAGATGGATTACCATGGTCATTGTCACTTTAACCACATATTTTACCCATCATCAACCTCCTTGTGCTATGAATTTACCTCCATAAAGGAAAACCTTAGGCCTATATAGACAGTCCATGTCTAAACTAACATATAAAAAATTTGGGATACGAAACTATCACTTGGGTTAGCATCTCTAGTACGCAGACTATTCGCTTAAAGGACAACTACCCCAAAACAATCAAAATGACTTGTACTTAAGTTATACTACTCCTTTGAAGGAAAACTATCAAACATGAACAAATCTAAACTTGGAACACTCCCTCAAAGGATGGCTAAGTCAACTTTGTCAAAAGTAATCATTTAAAGATTTTTGCATTGATCAACTTCACAAACCTATGAAACAAAGAAATAATAGACCCTATATCAAAATCAAACACTAATTAGTCCCTAAAAAGCTAAAATAAACTTTCAAAATAGCTTTAATAGACTTCCCACATCCATGAGTCTACACCTAGTATACAACATGAACTTATCTATCATAGTTCTTAGGTCACCTATAGAAGGGACAAGTCATCCCCACAATAAGGTTACCCTACCTCTCACCCAATGCCTATTATCCATCTCCTATTTTTTCCTCCACAAATCAAGGGATTTTTGATCTTACTTAACACCATGTGATCAAGCTACCTTTTTTTAACCATCAAACTAACAACAAAGCAAAAGCATGATAGGGGCTTATGTTCATAAGCCCACCCATCTTGACATGATGGTCTTTGTTAATTGGAGAATTTAGCCTCCTTATTATACTTTAATGACCACTTAGGAACACATCTTTTTTCACTTTTAAGTCATTGAAACCAACCCATCAAACTAACCAATCAATTAACTTATTTAAGAGTCACCTTTCTCCACTAACCAATTAACTAAACCATCAAACCTTAGAGAGTACCTTCTCCACCAAACCAAACCCAACCTTTGAAGGTTAACCTTATATAACCTACCCTTACCTTAACCATGAACCATTGGATATTACACTTCTCCATCAATCATCCAACCAACCATTAGACAATGTCTACCTCGATGTTGGTTGTTTTAGCCTAAACTATTCACATTTTTTTTGATGACCTTGCCTTGGTATTTTTGACCACACCAACCAACCTTGCCATGTTGAACATTTGAATTTGTACCACCTAGTTCACAATTAGACCATTTGTGTTTTTAAAGGGAGCACTTCTTACCTTAGATATTTGTGAAAACACTGACCCTATATAGGAGACTTATATAATAACTTGATTAGCTATGCCTAACATTGTGGACTAGTTACCTTATCATTTGTTCTTCTATCACTGACCTTATTTTTTTACAATATTGGCAACCTTAGTCTATGTGTGATCTTTGTTATCACACTTAGTCACATTTTGTGTGCATTATTTGTGTTTCAAATGCCCAACCCCTTTTTTTCACCACCTAGTGACACACTATCAATTGCTTATCAAACCCCGACCCTTTATTGGTTTCACCTCATCAACCCTCAGTTTGAGGGGGGACCACCTCTTCCCATACTCAAGGTAATAAGACCTTGACCAAAAATTCATTTTTATTTTTCATCTTGTTAAATCAAAGATGCATAATAAAAAGAGGAAAATGTAGACACTAGAAAACTGAACGTGATAGTTTTAGTTATCAAAATGCCTTAGGACCCCTATCAGACCCTAAGTTTCGTTGACCACCAAGTTAGATAAATAATCAACTTACTGACTTAACATTTAACCAAACCCTTTAACCCCTTTTATTTACCCCTTTATCCTTACGCATTCAACCACTGAAAATTGACCTAACCATCAATGATTAGCTTGATCATTGATGAACAGGTCCTCACCTTCTCACCTTCTTAATACATTATCATATGTATCCAAGTAACAAGGCACAATTTAATATGTTTATCTTATGTGGTGATAATTAACTTTTAAGCATTGTGATCAATAATATCACCTACTAGGGAACCTTATATCCTCCATCTCTCTTTTCCTATAAAAGGAGGGGAGTAGGAGGTGAAAGAGGATGAATCAAAAGATTTATCTTGCACATAGCTATTAAAACTCTTTATCATCTAGTCTTCCTTCAATAACTCAACATCAGTAAAAGAGACCCAAACCTCTACCAAATTTGATTTTAAGGCCAAAGTACTATTACTCTAAAAATATTGCTTCAACCTTCAACCATCAACCAACTAGCAAGCTACAAGTATATCAATACTTTAATATTATTATTTTAGATTTCTAGTGTCCCTAACCTAATTAGACCTATCTGTACCTTGTTTCCTCTATATCATATCCATAACATAACCCTTATTTAACCATCTACCCTAAGCACCTTTAGATTTTCATAGGCAACTATCCATAGTTAACACAACTACTAATGGTCAGCCTTAACCACTGACAATTACCCAACTGCTGATGGTCAACCTAACCACCGATAGTTTACCTAATCACTGATGGTCACTATGGTAGAAAATAATAAGTTATTTTTATCCCCTTACCGCCAACCAAACCTAACTTTCTATATTCCTAATTGCTCATAGACCCTTTTTTGATTTTTTGAACCTAACTTCACCCACTTTGGCATAAGTATTGACCTAATTTTTATAGATTTAGTCACTTTATTTATCTAGAATATACTTACTTCTTTATATTGCATGTATTTAACTTCATGTTATTGAATGCAATTACCCTTTCCTTTTATCTATATCAACTTAAATGTTATCAATAGTAGATAGGCAACCTCTTAACAATAATATGCTTCTTAGATCTAGCTCACGCTAGGCGGCCCACTTAACTATCTTACTAATGATTCCCTTTGTTAGTAATTTCTTATTTGAATGTTAATCCTTCATAACCAAAGAGCAGTTCTCAACATTCATCTAGATTATGCGTGCATCATGAACTAGGTATTTCTACCATACCCTTATTACTAGTTTCTTATCTTCTTCTAAAATTAAGAAATGACCATAAATTAAGAGAAACAATACCATTTTGTGCTACATAAAAAATCAAGTTGAAAAGTACATGATGAGGTGCACTAAAATGGTATTATATTCTCCTTGAAAAATCTATTCACACCTTAACATCCATTTTCGAATCCAATTAGTTCATCCATATTTGAACAATAAAAATAAAATCAACATAAAACATCATTTATTTATCATTATCATACTTTCCCTTTTGGGAGAACTACATTGGCCTAAGGTTCTTTCAGACTATGTAGGAAATGCTTAGTTACATGGGGTTTCTAAGGTAATATTAGATAGTCTTATTATCATTCTTAACATTTATTAACATTATCATCCTTAATAATTTCATTCAATTCCTCAAAAATAAACTACTCACATCACCACTACCCATATACCCATAACCTCATCCCTTTCAGTATGTTAATCTCTTTTAATCACCCATCTAGCCTATTAATATCTTTTAACAAGTTGATTGATAGCCCTCCTCATGCCACTACTCCGTCTCAACAAATCCTCCACTTTACCCCTCTTGTATGAACCCTTTTGACATTTTTCATTCCATTATCATATCCAAACCACCATTTGATCCACTATTTGGCTCATCACCTTCCTCACTATCACTTTTCCTATCAATTCTTAGTTGATCATGATACCACCTACTTATTCAATCTATTGTCATCATTTTTGTCTCATTATTTCACTCCTTTTATTACACATATTCCTTTTTTCCATGTGTTTACTTATCCTCACCATTAAATTTTCTATTTAGTTTAATTTAGACATATTTTTACAAATTTCATTTCCTACCACATATCTCATCATCCCATTCCATTACATTAAAATTTACATTCTCTATCATCCATTTTAAATTCCCTAATCTACCTATTTGTCACTAACATACTTCCACCCTCATCTTTTGTATTTTTTTCTTCATATCATTTCTCCATTTCATTTAATTTTTCTCATCTTCCTTGATTTCACTTGGTTCACTTTCCAAGTTGTATATCAATCTTTCCCAACAATAGCTCCTTTAAAGCTATTTAGCATTTGAGAAGCCTTCCATAATTTCCATTTTATTCTTATCTGAGCAAACACTCATACTCAACACTACCTCATTCTTCATCCTTGCCATCATCCATTAATATAAGACCTCATTATCCTCTTCATCCTATTTCATCAATATTATCATCAACAATAAGGGTGTGGTCATTGGATCATACTTATTTTACATCCTTGCTTTCCCATGTCCTCCACTTCTTGATTCAATACATGAAATCTGACTAGGTTCGCTACTTTATACATCTACATCTTGTATTACAATTTTTATACATGTTGTGCATATGAATACCTTTCTATTATTCCAATCATATTTTCTTAGTTATCCATTTAACATCAAGGCTGATTTTCCCTTCATGCCATCCCATGGGATATGTTCTTCTCAATGACATTGATCATTTTATATATTAAGATCTATGCCCCCTATGATGAAATCAATCCATACTTTTTGTGTGAACTTCATTTATTAAATAAATCATACATTAAGGTGGTGATATGAATTATATATCTAATACATCTTCATAACCATATTAATCCCTCAACATATCATCACATCATTATTTCAATACTTTGGGGCATCCTCATGTGCCTAGTTTTTTATGGTTTATTCCTTCTTTGAAAAGTCATTATACTATCTACACATATATTTATATCAACCTATCATAGCTTTGAAATATTCATCAATATGATCATTTATAATTTCTTGTAATCACTTAACTCCTAAATCAATGCTTGTAATCTAAACTCGTAACTTTTACCTTGCTTGGGACACATCAAAGTCTATAACTTATCGTAAATCCACCCTGCATAGGGTAAATTAGTTACCTATGATAAAAACATCAAATCAAATAAAAATTAGCTCAAGTGAGTTTATTTAATCCATTATTTCATCATATACTTAATCATACCTCCCTAAAGGGAGAACTAAATTTAGCCCTAGATCCATCTAGACTTTGTAGGTAGTGCTTAGTTACATCGTGTTTCTAAGGTAAGCTCAACCATTATTCTCTATAATGATTCTTATATCTCCAATATAAGTATGGGAGATATAATAAATGATTTATCATATAGTTCACATCTGCAAATCTCAATAAAAATAGTAGAATTTATCTCAATTTTGATCCTTATCTTACAAACAAAATTTATTCATACATTAGTTATGGTTTGGACAATGATGTGCCATTGTAACTAACACCATATATTCTCCTTGAGTAAAAGAATAATATAGTCCATTCACTCTTACCACTAAAATTGGGATTCTAATTTTCCATTCTAATTTGGGAGCCATACCTTCCAAATCCATTTTGATTATTTCTATAGTACAAGTGCCTATCTGTATGATGATGTTGGGATATCTATCTTTTCTTATTCAAAGACAAAGTCTTTTTAATCCTTAATAATCATTAAATTGAGATGAGATGTCTCTTTTTTCAATTATGCCAATGCATATTAGGGTTATGCAAAAATCATAACTCTAAGTACATTTTTGTAGAAAATAACCACATGTCTTTGTGCCCACAAATAGAAAGAAATTATCTTCCATGGAGCCAATGATTGGGTATTGTCTCGATAAATTTAAAAATATGGATCTTATGTGTGGTTTGAGGAAATATATGCCAATTACAGGAATTATTATTCTTTTAGGGACATCCTATTCTAAAGGATTTGTCAAATCCAAAATTTCTATTTTGGTTCTCAAAGTAGAAAAAGTTCAGTATTTTCTTGAATATCTTATTTTAAAAGGGTTTCTGCTTGTTCTATGAATGTCCTAGTAAAATTTATAATTAATCCAAACTGATTCACATGTCTATTCCAATAATATCATCATTAATCCATGAAATAGGTTAAAACCTTTATATATGATTTAAAATCAATCAACCACTTAGTTATCCATCTAAGCTTGCAACTTTCACCATGCTTGTAGCAAATCAAGATTGAAACTTCATCATTAGGATATTTTTCCCACATCCACCCTTCTTGGGGAAAATCAAAGTGTGCATTTTATCTTAGGATATATCTCTTCTAAATCATCCCTACTTAGGGCAACCAAGTCAATCGTCATCAGATATCAAAGCATGTAATCATTATCTAAAATGGGTTAAATGCATCCACATAATAATATTATCATCACATCCCACATCCCAATCCATCTTTCTTAATCACCCACCCATTTATTCTTACATTTTAGATTTTTTAAAATCTTTTACAAGAGCCTAGTTGTATCCTTCATCCACACATGTCCTAACAAAGGGGAATCATCCATCGCATTCTTTCATCATCATCATCTAATTTTTTGTCCACCTTTTTTTAAATTCTTCTTTCTTTGAAAATCCATTAATACATTCATCATGTCTCAAAATGCCTTCTCAAATAGAGGAAAAACGTAAACACCTAAAATTGGACACTTATGACAATTTTAACTAATTAGTCTTCTATTTGCACTAACATCCCTAGCCTTCACTATTCATAACCCCTAGCTAATTAAGCCATTTATTTCACAACCACCTCTAATCCCATAAAATTGGCATCATATTCCATTATTTAATTAATCCAAATTAATTAAATAATCTTTTCCTAATTTCATGGATTTTAAATATCCATAATTATTAAAATCTAAATTTAAAATAATCCTCACATAATGACATCATCTTCCACCCCCTTCCACTTTCCAAATTTCAATTATGCCATAAGATCCACCTATCCCCCATCATAATAATTTTATAATCTAAATATCCTTTCCAAATTTCAATGATGTTACAGGCTCTACCTACCCCCCATCATCTAAATTTTATAATCCAAATATTCCTCTCTCCAAATTTAATAATCCACCTAAAATTCCACTAACCTCCAGTATCAAATTAAATTATTAATTTAATCCTCCATGGGTCCAATGTCCCCAAAATTTTACCACTCCTATTATTCCCACTAAACAATTTAGTAATCTCTCATCAATTCAATCATCATCCACCATTGATTTCCAAATAAGACAATGGCTCTCATTAATCAAGCCAAATATAAAAAGTGAGTGATTCACCTCAATTTCCACTAAGCTTGAATTATATAATTATGTGCCATCTAAAGAATATTTTTCAAAGTTTCGACTCATAAATCCAATAAATCAAACATCAACATTTTAAGAAGTTATGTTGAATCACCAACACACTTTAATCAAGCCTTTGTAATTACAATCATAATCAATCCAAGAAACATCCAATCTAAAAAAAGAGTAAGTGAAATTATTCTATTTGGAATTTTTAATCCTCCCTTATTTACTTTATGTTTATATAGATCATCTAAAGTAAACTAGAATATATTATTCAACATTTCCATTTATTTTGGATTTTAGATAATCATCTAGTAATTTTGTTCTTATGTTACACAACCAATCCATAATATCATGATTGATAATGGATATAGTTAAAATGTGTGCACCATAACATTTGTACATTCTCTTGGTTATAAGGAGAAAGATATACAACCTACATATATAGATTTGAAATCATTTGATGGTCATACACAAGACACTCCTAGGCATATCTTATTTCCTCTACAAGTGGGACCTCTCATATTTCCCACTTCTTTCTTAGTGTTATTAAACATGTGTCTTTGATATGTTATTAGGGAGACCATGATTATATAAAATTAGATATATTCCTTCTACAATTCACAAATGTCTAAAGTATATTAATGATAATCAAGTGATTAAAATTTCATGCATTCAATATGAATATTTTATGGAACTATAGGTACCTAATACTAAACCACAACAGTTGGTTGGCACAATTATTGAGAAAATTGGTAATGAATTAGTCTATACAACTATTCAAGATCATGATTTACATTCACATAATCATATTTCAAAATTAGTTTTGCACCTACTTATGATCAAGATCATTTTTTCATTTTTTTGATTAATTATGAGCATGAAAATATTGTAGTTTATCCATTTTTTATTGAACATAATATGATTAAATATGAGCATGATGATTTGGCTAGAAAGAGAAAGCTAACAAATCCTAAGGAAAAAATGGCACATAATATAAGGTTTTCATCTAACACAACATCAAAGGTTATGCATAAGGCAAATTAATAGGTATAGGTTGTTGCATCACCTCCTTCCATACATGATGATACATGTTTAGATAGATATATGAGTAGTGATTCAGAAGATTATTTTGTAATACATGGTTCTTCTTTAGATTCAGAGGGTTATTTTTTAGCACGTAGTTATTATTTAGATGCAAAAGCTTATACATTTGGAAAAATATAATTCTCCTTCCTATAAAATATTTGGATTTATATATAAGCATATTATTGATGATATCATTGTTTAGACCCATGGTTGGCTGAGGATCTTGATTAACTTCTTTGCATAGTACCTATAGTTTATTTACTCCTTAATTTTATTACTTATTCCTATACACCTAATCAATTACTTATTTTGTACATTGGATATATTTTAATTTTTATGTAATTTCACTTGAATTCATCCTTGTCTTGTTTTGCTTTTTTATTTTGTTGATGATTGTTCTACTTTCCCCTTCCTTCTTCCATTTCACAACTTTAGTTCTTATTATGTTTTTTTCCAATTTTTTTCAAATTTCACTCATGCATGAATTACTTAAAAAATAAATAAAATATAAAAAAACATTCATATATTCTAAAAAGTACAATTTAAAAAAAAAAAAAAAACTTAAAACCAGGACCGATAGGCATAATTTCATGTGGTTGGATTACATCTTTGCATATGTCATCTATTTTTCTATTTAACACAACATATTTATTTAAATTTTAAATGAATAATGTTTCTCACAAGGTATATGAGTGTGTAATAGGATATATTTATATAAAAAATCAATATTCATACATAGAAAAAGATGTCTCAATCAAAAAATCTTGCATACAATTAATCAAGACAATAATGTACTACGTCTTTATCCTCTAATGTGCTCATGTACCTGTGTATTTTACTCTATGATTTTAATTACAATATAGTCATATGATAATATTATATAGTTTTTCATCACAAACTTAAAATCACACTTAAATAACATTCACATTTGAAGCTTAAGGCATACTTTTCCATAGTTTCAATGTTGAACTAGTTTTCTACCCAAAAACCTTGCGTAGTTGGGGGCATATTTTTATTATATAAGAGTAACATTATAGAGTTTACTTATCCAAAACATATTTTCCATGTTGAAATATAATGAAAACATATGTCTTTTCTTTCACTCATACTTTACATATATCATAATGAATATGTTATTAGCTAAACATGAACATAACATAGATGATCAAAATATGCTACTTCCAGTTTCTCCATGCTTCTTTCAAATGTTTGTTTCCTTACATAACGTGATTAAATTTTTTAAATTATTGTATGTGGCCCTTTTCCTTGTGTATTCTCAATATAAAACATCTTTCTTGCATGGCATTACCATGTATTTGTGTATGGCCCTTGGCCTTCTATGTTTATGTGACATTTACATGTCCCTTGTGTTAAGCCTTTGGTCCTTATGTGTGACATTTATACATTATTCATAGCTCTTTATGACATATTACATGTCCTTTGTATGTATAATTTGTGCCTTATGGCATGACATCATGTGATTTTTGTTAAATTCATTACGTACTACTATGGAGCCATGATGCATATCATGCACTACTAAGTACCTATTACATATATCTATGCTGCCATGATATATATCATGCATATACTAAATATTTTATTTAATTATTTATCTCTTCAATATGATGCTTGCGATACATATGCAAGACTTGAAAATTATTTACAGTATTCATACACTACTTCATTGTTATATTCAATTACAATGATGCAATTCAATATACAAATTTTTAGCATGATTCAATGCTACATATTTTCAATTATAATTTAATTTAAATATTCACATTTTATTACTTGATTACATCTTTACAAAATGCTCTCACTTTTTTTTTGATACAAGTGGTTTTGGGAAAATTTCCCTCATCTCAAAAGGGGGCCATCATAATGGGCTTATCTCCAAGATTTCACAAGTACTACATTTTAGATTTGACAATTTACAATATTCGAAATCATAAATTTTAGATTTTAGGTGAATTGGCTTGCTTATGCACTCCACTCTTATAACTTGTTAAGCACAAATACACATGTGCAAAGATAGATTCAATATTTCAAATGATCAAAATAACACTCTATACAATACTTGGGACAATTTATGTATTCATTTTTAGGCTATTACTTCACAAAATTAAAATTTATCTTTTTCAAAGTTTTAAAATTTTAATAATTTACAATTGGAATATAGATTTGTTTATAGTAGTGTGATTCATATTTTGCAAGTGGACCACATTTGAGATTAGTGACAGTCCACTTCTTGGTTAAATTTTTTCAAGCCACCTAATGGTTCCTACCTCTTATTTTCAATTTAGTAAGTAAGCCATGATTGAGTTTAGTGATGCTCCATGTCTTGGTTTCACTTTTAGTGAACCACTTTTTTGGTTCCCACTTGTTCCAAAGCATTACAAATTACTCTCTGAAGGTTGGAACATATGATATTTCCAAATCAATCAAGTAAAGTATTTAAAAATGGAGAAGGTATTCAAAATGAAAAAATTGCTTCTGGTTTAAATATTAGATTTCAAGTCATAATTAAATATTTTATTGGTTTAATTATAGAATGGTGTTTCTAAGTGACACAATCATACCATTATTGAAATGATGTGTTGCATGTTGAAATATGCCCACCTAACACATCTATATTGGGTAAAAGTAAATCACATATCAAGTTTAATTTTATTGAACCATGCACCCACCAAAGCTCTCAATGGTGTCACCCCAACAAAAGCATGGTTAGGAAATAATCTTCTTACTTCCAAATTCATTTTTGGTTGTAAAGCACAATGTGTTTACACTATAATTAATTAGAATAAAAAATTAACTATAATTAAAAATGTAAACTATTTAAATCTAATCTAGGAAATTAAATAAGATATAATTAAATTCAGTAGATCTTTGTAGTTACTGTATTCTATCTTATTTAATTTCCTAGATTAGATTTAAATAGTTTACATTTTTAATTATAGTTAATTTTTTATTCTAATTAATTATAGTGTAAACACATATGTGCTTTACAACCCAAAATGAATATGGGAGTAAGAAGATTATTCCATAACCATGCTTTTGTTGGGGTGACACCATTGAGAGCTTTGGTGGGTGCATGGTTCAATAAAATTAAACCTGATATGTGAATTACTTCTACCCAATATAGATGTGTTAGGTGGGCATATTTCAACATGCAACACATCATTTCAATAATGGTATGATTGTGTCACTTAGAAACACCATTCTATAATTAAAATAGTAAAATATGTAATTATGAATTGAAATCTAATATTTAAACTAGAAGCAATTTTTTCATTTTGAATACCTTCTCCATTTTCCCCACTAATGTCTTATATTACTTAAGTTTGGAGATTAGTGGGACTAACGCAACTCTTAATAAATTATAATTTAAATATTATAATCTATGCATTAATGTGAGCCACAAAAAATTACCATGGCAAACAAAATGATTTGAACGTAAAGAGTTTGCAAATGATAAGGATAACATGCCTGAATATTCTTGTAGCTCTTGTTACTTGGTCTCCCTTCTTCTTCTAGGTAAGGCATCCTCCTTCACAACTGTTCTTTCTTCATTCCATGGCTACCTTTTGTATACTTATCCCCACTTTATTCTTGAATGTAAATAAAATCTATTTATCTCTTTTAAAATTATCAGGAAGGGAAAGAATAATTATAAAAGAAATTTTTTGCTTGGGCTAATAACCTAATAATTGTACCAATATGGAAGTTTTAAATAAAATATTAATTTTTATTACAAAGTTCCAAATACCATGAGGATGGTACTCTTCCAAAAAACGTAGTCAATATGCTCCTTTCCCAAAAAATAGCTATCATGAGCTATTTCTTATATAACATCATAAGAAATAGCTCATGATAAAGATTAGATAAATCCAAACAAGATGGAAATTTAGTTGTACTTTCATATGCCTTGTATCTTATATTGTCTTTATTCATATAACATTCTCTAAATGGCTGAATTATATACTTTAAGACTTGATTACTCTAAATTCCTTATGGGTGTAACACTTCTCCACATGCCTCAACAAGGGGGCATGCACATCTCCATGACAAAGATAAAATGTGTATACATACTCAGGTATCATATTTTCTTTACTCTAGTAACTTATGAATCACTATAATAAAGGGGGGAAATATAGAAACTAAAATTTAATCAATAAATACTTGATAATGTTTGTCCTTGACATATTTACCTTGCTTATCAATTCTCCATTTTGATGACCCATCATCTCTAAATAAGCCTTCAAAGTCTCACAATTATTGTGCATATCTCCAAGGCTTCCCTATTTTATCCTTATTCAACATTTACATCATTATCACTTTGGTTTTAGGAGTTTTTGTCTTTTTTAGATAAGAGTGCACTATAATATAAGAACACAATATGTCCTTGTCCTGCAGTGTCTCTTTGTACATGGTGTTGTAATATTCATATTTTCAAAATGACACACTTCATAATGTCTTTACCATACAAAACAATAGGTCAGTTATAATAAATATTCAAAATTTTCCTATAAAATCACATCAATGCTCACACTTGAAACCCCTAGGATATTTTACTAGAACTTACTAAAAAATCATCTATTCTATGATTTAAAAATCATTTTTCTTCTAAGCAAAGACTATTATTACAATTATGTTGTAATACTATAGTACCTAGCCAAGCCTAACATTGTTCTATTATAGGTCAAATGCATCATTTGTCTAGCATTATAATTAAATATTAATATAGTTGCATTCATATGATCTTCTTTATAGGGATAACTACATTGGACTAAGGTCCACTTGGACTATATAGGAAACACCTAGTCAAAAAGGTGTTTTTTGAGGATAACTAAGCAATATTCCACTTCCCCATTTTATTATTTTCTACATTTGATCTTATTTTTTGTGTTTATGTAAGACTATGGCATAAAATTTACAAATATTTTGTGTATCAAACAATGCATCTATAGATAGAGGAGAACAAACCCATATTTTTAGATCTAGTGCAAATCTATCTAGACAAAATCTCAATAGCTAACAATGACACATTATGACATTTTCCGCATTCTGCATCACTATCTTGGTATTTATTAGATCCCTATTGTTTGATGTATATGTCTTTATAAGTCATTTAAAGTAATTACAATGCATAAAAATTCAACATAGTATGAATTAATCTATTTTCAAGGAAACATATCTAAACCTAGCCCTATTTTTTTAAAAAAATTTACAACTTCTATAAATTCAGTAGATCTTTGTATTTACTATATTCTATCTTATTTAATTTCCTAGATTAGATTTAAACAATTTACATTTTCAATTATAGCTAATTTTTTATTTTAATTAATTATAGTGTAAACACATATGTGCTTTACAACCAAAAATGAATATGGGAGTAAGAATATTATTCCCTAACCATGCTTTTGTTGGGGTGACACCATTGAGAGCTTTGGTGGGTGCATGGTTCAATAAAATTAAACTTGATATGTGAATTACTTCTACCCAATATAGATGTGTTTGGTGGGCATATTTCAACATGCAACACATCATTTAAATAATGGTATGATTGTGTCACTTAGAAACACCATTCTATTATGGTGTATAAAGAGTAGTTAGCTGATAGTGAATTTCATATGTCTTAAAAAATATAAAGAATTCATTATTCATGTATTCCCCCTGATCTAAGTGGAGGATATGTATGTGATGGCCAAATTTTCACTCAATTATAGTTTTATAATGTTTTAATACTTGTAAGTCTTGATCAATTGGTATTTAAGTAATATACCCATATTTTACATGATTAATCAT